>CATIWC010000471.1:0-283418 GCA_948472305.1 Vicia faba
TTAGTTTCTTAGCGATGAAATAACCTAAAATTTGGTGATGGAGAATGAATAAAATATTAAAATTGTTTATATTTATTATCCCATAATACAATATGAAAATGGTGAATAAATATACTAATTAGCATCATTATATAATTTTAATTATTACCAATGTATATGAAATATGTGTCATTAATTGATATTCTTTTAAGTTAGTTTCTTAGTGAAGAAGTAACTTAAAATTTGGTGATGGAGAAGAAGAAAAATATTAAATTTGTTTATATCTATTATAACATAAAACAATGTGAATATGGTGAATAAATATACAATCGAGCATCGTTATATAATTTCAATTATTACCAATGTATACGAAACATGTGTCATTAATTAAAAGTCTTTTAACTTAGTTTCTTAGTGATGAAGTAACCTAAAATTTGATGATGGAGAAGTAGAAAAATATTGAAATTGTTTAGATCTATAATACCATAATACAATATGAATACTGTGAATAAATATACTATCGAGACTCATTATATAATTTGAATTATTAACAATGTATATGACAAATGTGTCATTAATTAATAATGTTTTAACTTAGTTTCTTATTGATGAAGTAACCTAAAATTTGATGATGGAGAAGAAGAAAAATATTGAAATTGTTTAGATCTATAATACCATAATACAATATGAATACTGTGAATAAATATACTATCGAGACTCATTATATAATTTGAATTATTAACAATGTATATGACAAATGTGTCATTAATTAATAATGTTTTAACTTAGTTTCTTATTGATGAAGTAACCTAAAATTTGATGATGGAGAAGAAGAAAAATATTGAAATTGTTTACATATATTATACTATAATACAATATGAATATGGTGAATAAACACATCATCGAGTCTATTATATAATTTTAATTATTACCAATGTATATAAAATATGCGTCATTAATTAATAGTCTTTTAAGTTAGTTTCTTAGAGAAGAAGTAACCTAAAATTTGGTGATGGAGAAGAAGAAAAATATTAAATTTTTTTATATCTATTATAACATAAAACAATGTGAATATGGTGAATAAAAATACAATCGAACATCCTTATATAATTTCAATTATTAACAATGTATACGAAACATGTGTCATTAATTAAAAGTCTTTTAACTTAGTTTCTTAGTGATGAAGTAACCTAAAATTTGGTGATTGAGAAGTAGAAATATATTGAAATTTTTTAGATTTATTATACCATAATACAATATGAATATGGTGAATAAATATACTATCGAGCCTCATTATATATTTTAATTATTACCAATGTATATGAAATATGTGTCATTAATTAATAGTCTTTTAACTTAGTTTCTTATTGATGAAGTCACCTAAAATTTGGTGATGGAGAAGAATAAAAATATTAAAATTGTTTACATCTATTATACCATAATACAATATAATTATTACGAATAAATATACTATCGAGTCTCATTATATAATTTGAATTATTAACAATGAATATGACAAATGTGTCATTAATTAATAATCTTTTAACTTAGTTTCTTAGTGATGAAGTAACGTAAAATTTAATGATAGAGAAGAAGAAAAATATTGAAATTGTTTACATATATTATAACATAATACAATAAGAATATGGTGAATAAATACACTATCGAGCCTCATTATATAATTTTAATTATTACCAATGTATATGAATTATGTGTCATTAATTAATAGTCTTTTACCTTATTTTCTTAGTAATGAAAAAACCTAAGATTTGGTGATCGAGAAGATGAAAAATATTGAAATTGTTTTCATTTATTATACCATAATACAATGTGAATATGGTGAATAAATATACTATCGAGCCTCATTATATAATTTTAATTATTACCAATGTATAGGAAATAAGTGTCATTAATTAATAGTATTTTCAGTTAGTTTCTTAGCGATGAAATAACCTAAAATTTGGTGATGGAGAAGGAATAAAATATTAAAATTGTTTATATTTATTATCCCATAATACAATATGAAAATGGTGAATAAATATACTAATTAGCATCATTATATAATTTTAATTATTACCAATGTATATGAAATATGTGTCATTAATTGATATTCTTTTAAGTTAGTTTCTTAGTGAAGAAGTAACTTAAAATTTGGTGATGGAGAAGAAGAAAAATATTAAATTTGTTTATATCTATTATAACATAAAACAATGTGAATATGGTGAATAAATATACAATCGAGCATCGTTATATAATTTCAATTATTACCAATGTATACGAAACATGTGTCATTAATTAAAAGTCTTTTAACTTAGTTTCTTAGTGATGAAGTAACCTAAAATTTGATGATGGAGAAGTAGAAAAATATTGAAATTGTTTAGATCTATAATACCATAATACAATATGAATACTGTGAATAAATATACTATCGAGCCTCATTATATAATTTGAATTATTAACAATGTATATGACAAATGTGTCATTAATTAATAATGTTTTAACTTAGTTTCTTATTGATGAAGTAACCTAAAATTTGATGATGGAGAAGAAGAAAAATATTGAAATTGTTTAGATCTATAATACCATAATACAATATGAATACTGTGAATAAATATACTATCGAGACTCATTATATAATTTGAATTATTAACAATGTATATGACAAATGTGTCATTAATTAATAATGTTTTAACTTAGTTTCTTATTGATGAAGTAACCTAAAATTTGATGATGGAGAAGAAGAAAAATATTGAAATTGTTTACATATATTATACTATAATACAATATGAATATGGTGAATAAACACATCATCGAGTCTATTATATAATTTTAATTATTACCAATGTATATAAAATATGCGTCATTAATTAATAGTCTTTTAAGTTAGTTTCTTAGAGAAGAAGTAACCTAAAATTTGGTGATGGAGAAGAAGAAAAATATTAAATTTTTTTATATCTATTATAACATAAAACAATGTGAATATGGTGAATAAAAATACAATCGAACATCCTTATATAATTTCAATTATTAACAATGTATACGAAACATGTGTCATTAATTAAAAGTCTTTTAACTTAGTTTCTTAGTGATGAAGTAACCTAAAATTTGGTGATTGAGAAGTAGAAATATATTGAAATTTTTAGATTTATTATACCATAATACAATATGAATATGGTGAATAAATATACTATCGAGCCTCATTATATATTTTAATTATTACCAATGTATATGAAATATGTGTCATTAATTAATAGTCTTTTAACTTAGTTTCTTATTGATGAAGTCACCTAAAATTTGGTGATGGAGAAGAATAAAAATATTAAAATTGTTTACATCTATTATACCATAATACAATATAATTATTACGAATAAATATACTATCGAGTCTCATTATATAATTTGAATTATTAACAATGAATATGACAAATGTGTCATTAATTAATAATCTTTTAACTTAGTTTCTTAGTGATGAAGTAACGTAAAATTTAATGATAGAGAAGAAGAAAAATATTGAAATTGTTTACATATATTATAACATAATACAATAAGAATATGGTGAATAAATACACTATCGAGCCTCATTATATAATTTTAATTATTACCAATGTATATGAATTATGTGTCATTAATTAATAGTCTTTTACCTTATTTTCTTAGTAATGAAGAAACCTAAGATTTGGTGATCGAGAAGATGAAAAATATTGAAATTGTTTTCATTTATTATACCATAATACAATGTGAATATGGTGAATAAATATACTATCGAGCCTCATTATATAATTTTAATTATTACCAATGTATAGGAAATAAGTGTCATTAATTAATAGTATTTTCAGTTAGTTTCTTAGCGATGAAATAACCTAAAATTTAGTGATGGAGAAGGAATAAAATATTAAAATTGTTTATATTTATTATCCCATAATACAATATGAAAATGGTGAATAAATATACTAATTAGAATCATTATATAATTTTAATTATTACCAATGTATATGAAATATGTGTCATTAATTGATATTCTTTTAAGTTAGTTTCTTAGTGAAGAAGTAACTTAAAATTTGGTGATGGAGAAGAAGAAAAATATTAAATTTGTTTATATCTATTATAACATAAAACAATGTGAATATGGTGAATAAATATACAATCGAGCATCGTTATATAATTTCAATTATTACCAATGTATACGAAACATGTGTCATTAATTAAAAGTCTTTTAACTTAGTTTCTTAGTGATGAAGTAACCTAAAATTTGATGATGGAGAAGTAGAAAAATATTGAAATTGTTTAGATCTATAATACCATAATACAATATGAATACTGTGAATAAATATACTATCGAGACTCATTATATAATTTGAATTATTAACAATGTATATGACAAATGTGTCATTAATTAATAATGTTTTAACTTAGTTTCTTATTGATGAAGTAACCTAAAATTTGATGATGGAGAAGAAGAAAAATATTGAAATTGTTTAGATCTATAATACCATAATACAATATGAATACTGTGAATAAATATACTATCGAGACTCATTATATAATTTGAATTATTAACAATGTATATGACAAATGTGTCATTAATTAATAATGTTTTAACTTAGTTTCTTATTGATGAAGTAACCTAAAATTTGATGATGGAGAAGAAGAAAAATATTGAAATTGTTTACATATATTATACTATAATACAATATGAATATGGTGAATAAACACATCATCGAGTCTATTATATAATTTTAATTATTACCAATGTATATAAAATATGCGTCATTAATTAATAGTCTTTTAAGTTAGTTTCTTAGAGAAGAAGTAACCTAAAATTTGGTGATGGAGAAGAAGAAAAATATTAAATTTTTTTATATCTATTATAACATAAAAACAATGTGAATATGGTGAATAAAAATACAATCGAACATCCTTATATAATTTCAATTATTAACAATGTATACGAAACATGTGTCATTAATTAAAAGTCTTTTAACTTAGTTTCTTAGTGATGAAGTAACCTAAAATTTGGTGATTGAGAAGTAGAAATATATTGAAATTTTTTAGATTTATTATACCATAATACAATATGAATATGGTGAATAAATATACTATCGAGCCTCATTATATATTTTAATTATTACCAATGTATATGAAATATGTGTCATTAATTAATAGTCTTTTAACTTAGTTTCTTATTGATGAAGTCACCTAAAATTTGGTGATGGAGAAGAATAAAAATATTAAAATTGTTTACATCTATTATACCATAATACAATATAATTATTACGAATAAATATACTATCGAGTCTCATTATATAATTTGAATTATTAACAATGAATATGACAAATGTGTCATTAATTAATAATCTTTTAACTTAGTTTCTTAGTGATGAAGTAACGTAAAATTTAATGATAGAGAAGAAGAAAAATATTGAAATTGTTTACATATATTATAACATAATACAATAAGAATATGGTGAATAAATACACTATCGAGCCTCATTATATAATTTTAATTATTACCAATGTATATGAATTATGTGTCATTAATTAATAGTCTTTTACCTTATTTTCTTAGTAATGAAGAAACCTAAGATTTGGTGATCGAGAAGATGAAAAATATTGAAATTGTTTTCATTTATTATACCATAATACAATGTGAATATGGTGAATAAATATACTATCGAGCCTCATTATATAATTTTAATTATTACCAATGTATAGGAAATAAGTGTCATTAATTAATAGTATTTTCAGTTAGTTTCTTAGCGATGAAATAACCTAAAATTTAGTGATGGAGAAGGAATAAAATATTAAAATTGTTTATATTTATTATCCCATAATACAATATGAAAATGGTGAATAAATATACTAATTAGAATCATTATATAATTTTAATTATTACCAATGTATATGAAATATGTGTCATTAATTGATATTCTTTTAAGTTAGTTTCTTAGTGAAGAAGTAACTTAAAATTTGGTGATGGAGAAGAAGAAAAATATTAAATTTGTTTATATCTATTATAACATAAAACAATGTGAATATGGTGAATAAATATACAATCGAGCATCGTTATATAATTTCAATTATTACCAATGTATACGAAACATGTGTCATTAATTAAAAGTCTTTTAACTTAGTTTCTTAGTGATGAAGTAACCTAAAATTTGATGATGGAGAAGTAGAAAAATATTGAAATTGTTTAGATCTATAATACCATAATACAATATGAATACTGTGAATAAATATACTATCCAGACTCATTATATAATTTGAATTATTAACAATGTATATGACAAATGTGTCATTAATTAATAATGTTTTAACTTAGTTTCTTATTGATGAAGTAACCTAAAATTTGATGATGGAGAAGAAGAAAAATATTGAAATTGTTTAGATCTATAATACCATAATACAATATGAATACTGTGAATAAATATACTATCGAGACTCATTATATAATTTGAATTATTAACAATGTATATGACAAATGTGTCATTAATTAATAATGTTTTAACTTAGTTTCTTATTGATGAAGTAACCTAAAATTTGATGATGGAGAAGAAGAAAAATATTGAAATTGTTTACATATATTATACTATAATACAATATGAATATGGTGAATAAACACATCATCGAGTCTATTATATAATTTTAATTATTACCAATGTATATAAAATATGTGTCATTAATTAATAGTCTTTTAAGTTAGTTTCTTAGAGAAGAAGTAACCTAAAATTATGTGATGGAGAAGAAGAAAAATATTAAATTTTTTTATATCTATTATAACATAAAACAATGTGAATATGGTGAATAAAAATACAATCGAACATCGTTATATAATTTCAATTATTAACAATGTATATGAAACATGTGTCATTAATTAAAAGTCTTTTAACTTAGTTTCTTAGTGATGAAGTAACCTAAAATTTTGTGATTGAGAAGTAGAAAAATATTGAAATTTTTTAGATTTATTATACCATAATACAATATGAATATGATGAATAAATATACTATCGAGCCTCATTATATATTTTAATTATTACCAATGTATATGAAATATGTGTCATTAATTAATAGTCTTTTAACTTAGTTTCTTATTGATGAAGTCACCTAAAATTTGGTGATGGAGAAGAATAAAAATATTAAAATTGTTTACATCTATTATACCATAATACAATATAATTATTACGAATAAATATACTATCGAGTCTCATTATATAATTTGAATTATTAACAATGAATATGACAAATGTGTCATTAATTAATAATCTTTTAACTTAGTTTCTTAGTGATGAAGTAACGTAAAATTTAATGATAGAGAAGAAGAAAAATATTGAAATTGTTTACATATATTATAACATAATACAATAAGAATATGGTGAATAAATACACTATCGAGCCTCATTATATAATTTTAATTATTACCAATGTATATGAATTATGTGTCATTAATTAATAGTCTTTTACCTTATTTTCTTAGTAATGAAGAAACCTAAGATTTGGTGATCGAGAAGATGAAAAATATTGAAATTGTTTTCATTTATTATACCATAATACAATGTGAATATGGTGAATAAATATACTATCGAGCCTCATTATATAATTTTAATTATTACCAATGTATAGGAAATAAGTGTCATTAATTAATAGTATTTTCAGTTAGTTTCTTAGCGATGAAATAACCTAAAATTTAGTGATGGAGAAGGAATAAAATATTAAAATTGTTTATATTTATTATCCCATAATACAATATGAAAATGGTGAATAAATATACTAATTAGAATCATTATATAATTTTAATTATTACCAATGTATATGAAATATGTGTCATTAATTGATATTCTTTTAAGTTAGTTTCTTAGTGAAGAAGTAACTTAAAATTTGGTGATGGAGAAGAAGAAAAATATTAAATTTGTTTATATCTATTATAACATAAAACAATGTGAATATGGTGAATAAATATACAATCGAGCATCGTTATATAATTTCAATTATTACCAATGTATACGAAACATGTGTCATTAATTAAAAGTCTTTTAACTTAGTTTCTTAGTGATGAAGTAACCTAAAATTTGATGATGGAGAAGTAGAAAAATATTGAAATTGTTTAGATCTATAATACCATAATACAATATGAATACTGTGAATAAATATACTATCCAGACTCATTATATAATTTGAATTATTAACAATGTATATGACAAATGTGTCATTAATTAATAATGTTTTAACTTAGTTTCTTATTGATGAAGTAACCTAAAATTTGATGATGGAGAAGAAGAAAAATATTGAAATTGTTTAGATCTATAATACCATAATACAATATGAATACTGTGAATAAATATACTATCGAGACTCATTATATAATTTGAATTATTAACAATGTATATGACAAATGTGTCATTAATTAATAATGTTTTAACTTAGTTTCTTATTGATGAAGTAACCTAAAATTTGATGATGGAGAAGAAGAAAAATATTGAAATTGTTTACATATATTATACTATAATACAATATGAATATGGTGAATAAACACATCATCGAGTCTATTATATAATTTTAATTATTACCAATGTATATAAAATATGTGTCATTAATTAATAGTCTTTTAAGTTAGTTTCTTAGAGAAGAAGTAACCTAAAATTATGTGATGGAGAAGAAGAAAAATATTAAATTTTTTTATATCTATTATAACATAAAACAATGTGAATATGGTGAATAAAAATACAATCGAACATCGTTATATAATTTCAATTATTAACAATGTATATGAAACATGTGTCATTAATTAAAAGTCTTTTAACTTAGTTTCTTAGTGATGAAGTAACCTAAAATTTTGTGATTGAGAAGTAGAAAAATATTGAAATTTTTTAGATTTATTATACCATAATACAATATGAATATGATGAATAAATATACTATCGAGCCTCATTATATATTTTAATTATTACCAATGTATATGAAATATGTGTCATTAATTAATAGTCTTTTAACTTAGTTTCTTATTGATGAAGTCACCTAAAATTTGGTGATGGAGAAGAATAAAAATATTAAAATTGTTTACATCTATTATACCATAATACAATATAATTATTACGAATAAATATACTATCGAGTCTCATTATAAAATTTGAATTATTAACAATGAATATGACAAATGTGTCATTAATTAATAATCTTTTAACTTAGTTTCTTAGTGATGAAGTAACGTAAAATTTAATGATAGAGAAGAAGAAAAATATTGAAATTGTTTACATATATTATAACATAATACAATAAGAATATGGTGAATAAATACACTATCGAGCCTCATTATATAATTTTAATTATTACCAATGTATATGAATTATGTGTCATTAATTAATAGTCTTTTACCTTATTTTCTTAGTAATGAAGAAACCTAAGATTTGGTGATCGAGAAGATGAAAAATATTGAAATTGTTTTCATTTATTATACCATAATACAATGTGAATATGGTGAATAAATATACTATCGAGCCTCATTATATAATTTTAATTATTACCAATGTATAGGAAATAAGTGTCATTAATTAATAGTATTTTCAGTTAGTTTCTTAGCGATGAAATAACCTAAATTTTGGTGATGGAGAAGGAATAAAATATTAAAATTGTTTATATTTATTATCCCATAATACAATATGAAAATGGTGAATAAATATACTAATTAGCATCATTATATAATTTTAATTATTACCAATGTATATGAAATATGTGTCATTAATTGATATTCTTTTAAGTTAGTTTCTTAGTGAAGAAGTAACTTAAAATTTGGTGATGGAGAAGAAGAAAAATATTAAATTTGTTTATATCTATTATAACATAAAACAATGTGACTATGGTGAATAAATATACAATCGAGCATCGTTATATAATTTCAATTATTACCAATGTATACGAAACATGTGTCATTAATTAAAAGTCTTTTAACTTAGTTTATTAGTGATGAAGTAACCTAAAATTTGATGATGGAGAAGTAGAAAAATATTGAAATTGTTTAGATCTATAATAGCATAATACAATATGAATACTGTGAATAAATATACTATCGAGACTCATTATATAATTTGAATTATTAACAATGTATATGACAAATGTGTCATTAATTAATAATGTTTTAACTTAGTTTCTTATTGATGAAGTAACCTAAAATTTGATGATGGAGAAGAAGAAAAATATTGAAATTGTTTACATATATTATACTATAATACAATATGAATATGGTGAATAAACACATCATCGAGTCTATTATATAATTTTAATTATTACCAATGTATATAAAATATGCGTCATTAATTAATAGTCTTTTAAGTTAGTTTCTTAGAGAAGAAGTAACCTAAAATTTGGTGATGGAGAAGAAGAAAAATATTAAATTTTTTTATATCTATTATAACATAAAACAATGTGAATATGGTGAATAAAAATACAATCGAACATTGTTATATAATTTCAATTATTAACAATGTATACGAAACATGTGTCATTAATTAAAAGTCTTTTAACTTAGTTTCTTAGTGATGAAGTAACCTAAAATTTGGTGATTGAGAAGTAGAAATATATTGAAATTTTTTAGATTTATTATACCATAATACAATATGAATATGGTGAATAAATATACTATCGAGCCTCATTATATATTTTAATTATTACCAATGTATATGAAATATGTGTCATTAATTAATAGTCTTTTAACTTAGTTTCTTATTGATGAAGTCACCTAAAATTTGGTGATGGAGAAGAATAAAAATATTAAAATTGTTTACATCTATTATACCATAATACAATATAATTATTACGAATAAATATACTATCGAGTCTCATTATATAATTTGAATTATTAACAATGAATATGACAAATGTGTCATTAATTAATAATCTTTTAACTTAGTTCTTAGTGATGAAGTAACGTAAAATTTAATGATAGAGAAGAAGAAAAATATTGAAATTGTTTACATATATTATAACATAATACAATAAGAATATGGTGAATAAATACACTATCGAGTCTCATTATATAATTTTAATTATTACCAATGTATATGAATTATGTGTCATTAATTAATAGTCTTTTACCTTATTTTCTTAGTAATGAAGAAACCTAAGATTTGGTGATCGAGAAGATGAAAAATATTGAAATTGTTTTCATTTATTATACCATAATACAATGTGAATATGGTGAATAAATATACTATCGAGCCTCATTATATAATTTTAATTATTACCAATGTATAGGAAATAAGTGTCATTAATTAATAGTATTTTCAGTTAGTTTCTTAGCGATGAAATAACCTAAAATTTGGTGATGGAGAAGGAATAAAATATTAAAATTGTTTATATTTATTATCCCATAATACAATATGAAAATGGTGAATAAATATACTAATTAGCATCATTATATAATTTTAATTATTACCAATGTATATGAAATATGTGTCATTAATTGATATTCTTTTAAGTTAGTTTCTTAGTGAAGAAGTAACTTAAAATTTGGTGATGGAGAAGAAGAAAAATATTAAATTTGTTTATATCTATTATAACATAAAACAATGTGAATATGGTGAATAAATATACAATCGAGCATCGTTATATAATTTCAATTATTACCAATGTATACGAAACATGTGTCATTAATTAAAAGTCTTTTAACTTAGTTTCTTAGTGATGAAGTAACCTAAAATTTGATGATGGAGAAGTAGAAAAATATTGAAATTGTTTAGATCTATAATACCATAATACAATATGAATACTGTGAATAAATATACTATCGAGACTCATTATATAATTTGAATTATTAACAATGTATATGACAAATGTGTCATTAATTAATAATGTTTTAACTTAGTTTCTTATTGATGAAGTAACCTAAAATTTGATGATGGAGAAGAAGAAAAATATTGAAATTGTTTACATATATTATACTATAATACAATATGAATATGGTGAATAAACACATCATCGAGTCTATTATATAATTTTAATTATTACCAATGTATATAAAATATGTGTCATTAATTAATAGTCTTTTAAGTTAGTTTCTTAGAGAAGAAGTAACCTAAAATTTGGTGATGGAGAAGAAGAAAAATATTAAATTTTTTTATATCTATTATAACATAAAACAATGTGAATATGGTGAATAAAAATACAATCGAACATCGTCATATAATTTCAATTATTAACAATGTATACGAAACACGTGTCATTAATTAAAAGTCTTTTAACTTAGTTTCTTAGTGATGAAGTAACCTAAAATTTGGTGATTGAGAAGTAGAAATATATTGAAATTTTTTAGATTTATTATACCATAATACAATATGAATATGGTGAATAAATATACTATCGAGCCTCATTATATATTTTAATTATTACCAATGTATATGAAATATGTGTCATTAATTAATAGTCTTTTAACTTAGTTTCTTATTGATGAAGTCACCTAAAATATGGTGATGGAGAAGAATAAAAATATTAAAATTGTTTACATCTATTATACCATAATACAATATAATTATTACGAATAAATATACTATCGAGTCTCATTATATAATTTGAATTATTAACAATGAATATGACAAATGTGTCATTAATTAATAATCTTTTAACTTAGTTTCTTAGTGATGAAGTAACCTAAAATTTAATGATAGAGAAGAAGAAAAATATTGAAATTGTTTACATATATTATAACATAATACAATATGAATATGGTGAATAAATACACTATCGAGCCTCATTATATAATTTTAATTATTACCAATGTATATGAATTATGTGTCATTAATTAATAGTCTTTTACCTTATTTTCTTAGTAATGAAGAAACCTAAGATTTGGTGATCGAGAAGATGAAAAATATTGAAATTGTTTTCATTTATTATACCATAATACAATGTGAATATGGTGAATAAATATACTATCGAGCCTCATTATATAATTTTAATTATTACCAATGTATAGGAAATAAGTGTCATTAATTAATAGTATTTTCAGTTAGTTTCTTAGCGATGAAATAACCTAAAATTTGGTGATGGAGAAAAAGTAAAATATTAAAATTGTTTATATTTATTATCCCATAATACAATATGAAAATGGTGAATAAATATACTAAATAGCATCATTATATAATTTTAATTATTACCAATGTATATGAAATATGTGTCATTAATTGATATTCTTTTAAGTTAGTTTCTTAGTGAAGAAGTAACTTAAAATTTGGTGATGCAGAAGAAGAAAAATATTAAATTTGTTTATATCTATTATAACATAAAACAATGTGAATATGGTGAATAAATATACAATCGAGCATCGTTATATAATTTCAATTATTACCAATGTATACGAAACATGTGTCATTAATTAAAAGTCTTTTAACTTAGTTTCTTATTGATGAAGTAAGCTAAAATTTGATGATGGAGAAGTAGAAAAATATTGAAATTGTTTAGATCTATAATACCATAATACAATATGAATACTGTGAATAAATATACTATCGAGACTCATTATATAATTTGAATTATTAACAATGTATATGACAAATGTGTCATTAATTAATAATGTTTTAACTTAGTTTCTTCTTGATGAAGTAACCTAAAATTTGATGATGGAGAAGAAGAAAAATATTGAAATTGTTTACATATATTATACTATAATACAATATGAATATGGTGAATAAATACATCATCGAGTCTCATTATATAATTTTAATTATTACCAATGTATATAAAATATGTGTCATTAATTAATAGTCTTTTAAGTTAGTTTCTTAGAGAAGAAGTAACCTAAAATTTGGTGATGGAGAAGAAGAAAAATATTAAATTTTTTTATATCTATTATAACATAAAACATTGTGAATATGGTGAATAAAAATACAATCGAACATCGTTATATAATTTCAATTATTAACAATGTATACGAAACACGTGTCATTAATTAAAAGTCTTTTAACTTAGTTTCTTAGTGATGAAGTAACCTAAAATTTGGTGATTGAGAAGTAGAAATATATTGAAATTTTTTAGATTTATTATACCATAATACAATATGAATATGGTGAATAAATATACTATCGAGCCTCATTATATATTTTAATTATTACCAATGTATATGAAATATGTGTCATTAATTAATAGTCTTTTAACTTAGTTTCTTATTGATGAAGTCACCTAAAATTTGGTGATGGAGAAGAATAAAAATATTAAAATTGTTTACATCTATTATACCATAATACAATATAATTATTACGAATAAATATACTATCGAGTCTCATTATATAATTTTAATTATTAACAATGAATATGACAAATGTGTCATTAATTAATAATCTTTTAACTTAGTTTCTTAGTGATGAAGTAACCTAAAATTTAATGATAGAGAAGAAGAAAAATATTGAAATTGTTTACATATATTATAACATAATAAAATATGAATATGGTGAATAAATACACTATCGAGCCTCAGTATATAATTTTAATTATTACCAATGTATATGAATTATGTGTCATTAATTAATAGTCTTTTACCATATTTTCTTAGTAATGAAGAAACCTAAGATTTGGTGATCGAGAAGATGAAAAATGTTGAAATTGTTTTCATTTATTATACCATAATACAATGTGAATATGGTGAATAAATATACTATCGAGCCTCATTATATAATTTTAATTATTACCAATGTATAGGAAATAAGTGTCATTAATTAATAGTATTTTCAGTTAGTTTCTTAGCGATGAAATAACCTAAAATTTGGTGATGGAGAAAAAGTAAAATATTAAAATTGTTTATATTTATTATCCCATAATACAATATGAAAATGGTGAATAAATATACTAAATAGCATCATTATATAATTTTAATTATTACCAATGTATATGAAATATGTGTCATTAATTGATATTCTTTTAAGTTAGTTTCTTAGTGAAGAAGTAACTTAAAATTTAATGATGGAGAAGAAGAAAAATATTAAATTTGTTTATATCTATTATAACATAAAACAATGTGAATATGGTGAATAAATATACAATCGAGCATCGTTATATAATTTCAATTATTACCAATGTATACGAAACATGTGTCATTAATTAAAAGTCTTTTAACTTAGTTTCTTAGTGATGAAGTAACCTAAAATTTGATGATGGAGAAGTAGAAAAATATTGAAATTGTTTAGATCTATAATACCATAATACAATATGAATATTGTGAATAAATATACTATCAAGACTCATTATATAATTTGAATTATTAACAATGTATATGACAAATGTGTCATTAATTAATAATGTTTTAACTTAGTTTCTTATTGATGAAGTAACCTAAAATTTGATGATGGAGAAGAAGAAAAATATTGAAATTGTTTACATATATTATACTATAATACAATATGAATATGGTGAATAAACACATCATCGAGTCTATTATATAATTTTAATTATTACCAATGTATATAAAATATGTGTCATTAATTAATAGTCTTTTAAGTTAGTTTCTTAGAGAAGAAGTAACCTAAAATTTGGTGATGGAGAAGAAGAAAAATATTAAATTTTTTTATATCTATTATAACATAAAACAATGTGAATATGGTGAATAAAAATACAATTGAACATCGTTATATAATTTCAATTATTAACAATGTATACGAATCACGTGTCATTAATTAAAAGTCTTTTAACTTAGTTTCTTAGTGATGAAGTAACCTAAAATTTGGTGATTGAGAAGTAGAAATATATTGAAATTTTTTAGATTTATTATACCATAATACAATATGAATATGGTGAATAAATATACTATCGAGCCTCATTATATATTTTAATTATTACCAATGTATATGAAATATGTGTCATTAATTAATAGTCTTTTAACTTAGTTTCTTATTGATGAAGTCACCTAAAATTTGGTGATGGAGAAGAATAAAAATATTAAAATTGTTTACATCTATTATACCATAATACAATATAATTATTACGAATAAATATACTATCGAGTCTCATTATATAATTTGAATTATTAACAATGAATATGACAAATGTGTCATTAATTAATAATCTTTTAACTTAGTTTCTTAGTGATGAAGTAACCTAAAATTTAATGATAGAGAAGAAGAAAAATATTGAAATTGTTTACATATATTATAACAGAATACAATATGAATATGGTGAATAAATACACTATCGAGCCTCAGTATATAATTTTAATTATTACCAATGTATATGAATTATGTGTCATTAATTAATAGTCTTTTACCATATTTTCTTAGTAATGAAGAAACCTAAGATTTGGTGATCGAGAAGATGAAAAATATTGAAATTGTTTTCATTTATTATACCATAATACAATGTGAATATGGTGAATAAATATACTATCGAGCCTCATTATATAATTTTAATTATTACCAATGTATAGGAAATAAGTGTCATTAATTAATAGTATTTTCAGTTAGTTTCTTAGCGATGAAATAACCTAAAATTTGGTGATGGAGAAAAAGTAAAATATTAAAATTGTTTATATTTATTATCCCATAATACAATATGAAAATGGTGAATAAATATACTAAATAGCATCATTATATAATTTTAATTATTACCAATGTATATGAAATATGTGTCATTAATTGATATTCTTTTAAGTTAGTTTCTTAGTGAAGAAGTAACTTAAAATTTAATGATGGAGAAGAAGAAAAATATTAAATTTGTTTATATCTATTATAACATAAAACAATGTGAATATGGTGAATAAATATACAATCGAGCATCGTTATATAATTTCAATTATTACCAATGTATACGAAACATGTGTCATTAATTAAAAGTCTTTTAACTTAGTTTCTTAGTGATGAAGTAACCTAAAATTTGATGATGGAGAAGTAGAAAAATATTGAAATTGTTTAGATCTATAATACCATAATACAATATGAATACTGTGAATAAATATACTATCAAGACTCATTATATAATTTGAATTATTAACAATGTATATGACAAATGTGTCATTAATTAATAATGTTTTAACTTAGTTTCTTATTGATGAAGTAACCTAAAATTTGATGATGGAGAAGAAGAAAAATATTGAAATTGTTTACATATATTATACTATAATACAATATGAATATGGTGAATAAACACATCATCGAGTCTATTATATAATTTTATTTATTACCAATGTATATAAAATATGTGTCATTAATTAAAAGTCTTTTAAGTTAGTTTCTTAGAGAAGAAGTAACCTAAAATTTGGTGATGGAGAAGAAGAAAAATATTAAATTTTTTTATATCTATTATAACATAAAACAATGTGAATATGGTGAATAAAAATACAATCGAACATCGTTATATAATTTCAATTATTAACAATGTATACGAAACATGTGTCATTAATTAAAAGTCTTTTAACTTAGTTTCTTAGTGATGAAGTAATCTAAAATTTGGTGATTGAGAAGTAGAAAAATATTGAATTTTTTTTGATTTATTATACCATAATACAATATGAATATGGTTAATAAATATACTATCGAGCCTCATTATATATTATAATTATTACCAATGTATATGAAATATGTGTCATTAATTAATAGTCTTTTAACTTAGTTTCTTATTGATGAAGTCACCTAAAATTTAGTGATGGAGAAGAATAAAAATATTAAAATTGTTTACATCTATTATACCATAATACAATATTATTATTACGAATAAATATACTATCGAGTCTTATTATATAATTTGAATTATTAACAATGAATATGACAAATGTGTCATTAATTAATAATCTTTTAACTTAGTTTCTTAGTGATGAAGTAACGTAAAATTTAATGATAGAGAAGAAGAAAAATATTGAAATTGTTTACATATATTATAACATAATACAATATGAATATGGTGAATAAATACACTATCGAGCCTCATTATATAATTTTAATTATTACCAATGTATATGAATTATGTGTCATTAATTAATAGTCTTTTACCTTATTTTCTTAGTAATGAAGAAACCTAAGATTTGGTGATCGAGAAGATGAAAAATATTGAAATTGTTTTCATTTATTATACCATAATACAATGTGAATATGGTGAATAAATATACTATCGAGCCTCATTATATAATTTTAATTATTACCAATGTATAGGAAATAAGTGTCATTAATTAATAGTATTTTCAGTTAGTTTCTTAGCGATGAAATAACCTAAAATTTGGTGATGGAGAAGAAGTAAAATATTAAAATTGTTTATATTTGTTATCCCATAATACAATATGAAAATGGTGAATAAATATACTAAATAGCATCATTATATAATTTTAATTATTACCAATGTATATGAAATATGTGTCATTAATTGATATTCTTTTAAGTTAGTTTCTTAGTGAAGAAGTAACTTAAAATTTAATGATGGAGAAGAAGAAAAATATTAAATTTGTTTATATCTATTATAACATAAAACAATGTGAATATGGTGAATAAATATACAATCGAGCATCGTTATATAATTTCAATTATTACCAATGTATACGAAACATGTGTCATTAATTAAAAGTCTTTTAACTTAGTTTCTTAGTGATGAAGTAACCTAAAATTTGATGATGGAGAAGTAGAAAAATATTGAAATTGTTTAGATCTATAATACCATAATACAATATGAATACTGTGAATAAATATACTATCGAGACTCATTATATAATTTGAATTATTAACAATGTATATGACAAATGTGTCATTAATTAATAATGTTTTAACTTAGTTTCTTATTGATGAAGTAACCTAAAATTTGATGATGGAGAAGAAGAAAAATATTGAAATTGTTTACATATATTATACTATAATACAATATGAATATGGTGAATAAATACATCATCGAGTCTCATTATATAATTTTAATTATTACCAATGTATATAAAATATGTGTCATTAATTAATAGTCTTTTAAGTTAGTTTCTTAGAGAAGAAGTAACCTAAAATTTGGTGATGGAGAAGAAGAAAAATATTAAATTTTTTTATATCTATTATAACATAAAACAATGTGAATATGGTGAATAAAAATACTATCGAGCATCTTTATATAATTTCAATTATTACCAATGTATACGAAACATGTGTCATTAATTAAAAGTCTTTTAACTTAGTTTCTTAGTGATGAAGTAACCTAAAATTTGATGATGGAGAAGTAGAAAAATATTGAAATTGTTTACATCTATAATACCATAATATAATATGAATATTGTGAATAAATATACTATCGAGACTCATTTTATAATTTGAATTATTAACAATGTATATAACAAATGTGTCATTAATTAATAATGTTTTAAATTAGTTTCTTATTGATGAAGTCACCTAAAATTTGGTGATGGAGAAGAATAAAAATATTAAAATTGTTTACATTTATTATACCATAATACAATATAATTATTACGAATAAATATACTATCGAGTCTCATTATATAATTTGAATTATTAACAATGAATATGACAAATGTGTCATTAATTAATAATATTTTAACTTAGTTTCTTAGTGATGAAGTAACGTAAAATTTAATGATAGAGAAGAAGAAAAATATTGAAATTGTTTACATATATTATAATATAATACAATATGAATATGGTGAATAAATACACTATCGAGCCTCATTATATAATTTTAATTATTACCAATGTATATGAATTTTGTGTCATTAATTAATAGTCTTTTACCTTATTTTCTTAGTAATGAAGAAACCTAAGATTTGGTGATCGAGAAGATGAAAAATATTGAAATTGTTTTCATTTATTATACCATAATACAATGTGAATATGGTGAATAAATATACTATCGAGCCTCATTATATAATTTTAATTATTACCAATGTATAGGAAATAAGTGTCATTAATTAATAGTATTTTCAGTTAGTTTCTTAGCGATGAAATAACCAAAAATTTGGTGATGGAGAAGAAGTAAAATATTAAAATTGTTTATATTTATTATCCCATAATACAATATCAAAATGGTGAATAAATATACTAAACAGAATCATTATATAATTTTAATTATTACCAATGTATATGAAATATGTATCATTAATTGATATTCTTTTAAGTTAGTTTCTTAGTGAAGAAGTAACTTAAAATTTGGTGATGGAGAAGAAGAAAAATATTAAATTTGTTTATATCTATTATAACATAAAACAATGTGAATATGGTGAATAAATATACAACCGAGCATCGTTATATAATTTCAATTATTACCAATGTATACGAAACATGTGTCATTAATTAAAAGTCTTTTAACTTAGTTTCTTAGTGATGAAGTAACCTAAAATTTGATGATGGAGAAATAGAAAAATATTGAAATTGTTTACATTTATAATACCATAATACAATATGAATATTGTGAATAAATATACTATTGAGACTTATTATATAATTTGAATTATTAACAATGTATATGAAATATGTGTCATTAATTAAATATCTTTTAACTTAGTTTCTTATTGATGAAGTAACCTAAAATTTGATGATGGAGAAGAAAAAAAATATTGAAATTGTTTACATATGTAATACTATAATATAATATGAATATTGTGAATAAATATACTATCGAGCCTAATTATATAATTTTAATTATTACCAATATATAAGAAATATGTGTCGTTAATTAATAGTCTTTTAATTTAGTTTCTTAGTAAAGAAGTAACCTAAAATTTGAGTATGGAGAAGAAGAAAAATATTTAATTTGTATATATCTATTATAACATAATACAATGTGAATATGGTGAATAAATATACAATCGAGCATCGTTATATAATTTCAATTATTACCAATGTATATGAAATATGTGTCATTAATTAAAACTCTTTTAACTTAGTTTCTTAGTGATGAACTAACCTAAAATTTGATGATGGAGATGAAGAAAAATATTGAAATTGTTTACATATATTATACTATAATACAATATGAATATGGTGAATAAATACACCATCGAGCCTCGTTATATACTTTTAATTATTACCAATGTATATGAAAAATGTGTCATTAATTAATAGTCTTTTAAGTTAGTTTCTTAGTGAAGAAGTAACCTAAAATTTGGTGATGGAGAAGAAGAAAAATATTAAATTTTTTATATCTATTATAACATAAAACAATGTGAATATGGTGAATAAATATACAATCGAACATCGTTATATAATTTCAATTATTAACAATGTATACGAAACATGTGTCATTAATTAAAAGTCTTTTAACTTAGTTTCTTAGTGATGAAGTAACCTAAAATTTGGTGAGGGAGCATTAGAAAATATTGAAATTGTTTAAATCAATAATACCATAATACAATATGAATATGGTGAATAAATATACTATCGAGCCTCATTATATAATTTTAATTATTATCAATGTATATGAAATATGTGTCATTAATTAATAGTCTTTTAACTTAGTTTCTTAGTGATGAAGAAACCTAAAATTTGGTGATGGGGAAGAAGAAAAATATTGAAATTGTTTACATATATTATGCCATAATACAATATGAATATTGTGAATAAATATATTATCGAGACTCATTATATAATTTCTATTATTAACAATGTATATGACAAATGTGTCATTAATTGATAATCTTTTAGCATAGTTTCTTAGTGATGAAGTAACCTAAAATTTGGTGATGGAGAATTAGAAAAATATTGAAATTGTTTACATCTATAATACCATAATACAATATGAATATGGTGATTAAATATACTATCGAGTCTCATTATATAATTTTAATTATTACCAACGTATATCAAACATGTTTCATTAATTAATAGTTTTTAACTTATTTTCTTAGTGATGAAGAAACCTAAAATTTGGTGATGGAGAAGACGAAAAATATTGAAATTGTTTACATATATTATGCCATAATACAATATGAATACTGTGAATAAATATACTATCAAGCCTCATTATATAATTTGAATTATTAACAATGTATATGACAAATGTGTCATTAATTAATAATCTTTTAACTTAGTTTCTTATTGATGAAGAAACCTAAAACTTGATGATGGAGAAGAAGAAAAATATTGAAATTGTTTACATATATTATACTATAATACAATATGAATATGGGGAATAAATACACCATCGAGCCTCATTATATAATTTTAATTATTACCAATGTATATGAAATATGTGTCATTAATTAATAGTCTTTTAAGTTATTTTCTTAGTGAAGAAGTAACCTACAATTTGGTGATGGATAAGAAGAAAACTATTGAATTTTCTTATATCTATTATAACATAATACAATTTGAATATGGTGAATAAATATACAATCGAGCATTGTTATATAATTTTAATTATTACCAATGTATATGAAATATGTGTCATTAATTAAAACTCTTTTAACTTAGTTTCTTAGTGATAAAGTAACCTAAAATTTGATGATGGAGATGAAGAAAAATATTGAAATTGTCTACATATATTATACTATAATACAATATGAATATGGTGAATAAATACACCATCGATCCTCTTTATATAATTTTAATTATTACCAATGTATTTGAAATATGTGTCATTAATTAATAGTCTTTTAAGTTAGTTTCTTAGTGAAGAAGTAACCTAAAATTTGGTGATGGAGAAGAAGAAAAATATTAAATTTTTTATATCTATTATAACATAAAAAATGTGAATATGGTGAATAAATATATAATCGAACATCGTTATATAATTTCAATTATTACCAATGTATACGAAACATTTGTCATTAATTAAAAGTCTTTTAACTTAGTTTATTAGTGATGAAGTAACCTAAAATTTGATGATGGAGAAGTAGAAAAATATTGAAATTGTTTACATTTATAATACCATAATACAATTTGAATACTGTGAATAAATATACTATCGAGACTCATTATATAATTTGAATTATTAACAATGTATATGACAAATGTGTCATTAATTAATAATGTTTTAACTTAGTTTCTTATTGATGAAGTAACCTAAAATTTGATGATGGAGAAGAAGAAAAATATTGAAATTGTCTACATATATTATACTATAATACAATATGAATATGGTGAATAAATACACCATCGATCCTCTTTATATAATTTTAATTATTACCAATGTATTTGAAATATGTGTCATTAATTAATAGTCTCTTAAGTTAGTTTCTTAGTGAAGAAGTAACTTAAAATTTGGTGATGGAGAAGAAGAAAAATATTAAATTTGTTTATATCTATTATAACATAAAACAATGTGAATATGGTGAATAAATATACAACCGAGCATCGTTATATAATTTCAATTATTACCAATGTATACGAAACATGTGTCATTAATTAAAAGTCTTTTAACTTAGTTTCTTAGTGATGAAGTAACCTAATATTTGATGATGGAGAAGTAGAAAAATATTGAAATTTTTTAGATCTATAATACCATAATACAATATGAATACTGTGAATAAATATACTATCGTGACTCATTATATAATTTGAATTATTAACAATGTATATGACAAATGTGTCATTAATTAATAATGTTTTAACTTAGTTTCTTATTGATGAAGTAACCTAAAATTTGATGAATGAGAAGAAGAAAAATATTGAAATTGTTTACATATATTATACTATAATACAATATGAATATGGTGAATAAATACATCATCGAGTCTCATTATATAATTTTAATTATTACCAATGTATATAAAATATGTGTCATTAATTAATAGTCTTTTAAGTTAGTTTCTTAGAGAAGAAGTAACCTAAAATTTGGTGATGGAGAAGAAGAAAAATATTAAATTTTTTTATATCTATTATAACATAAAACATTGTGAATATGGTGAATAAAAATACAATCGAACATCGTTATATAATTTCAATTATTAACAATGTATACGAAACACGTGTCATTAATTAAAAGTCTTTTAACTTAGTTTCTTAGTGATGAAGTAACCTAAAATTTGGTGATTGAGAAGTAGAAATATATTGAAATTGTTTACATCTATAATACCATAATACAATATGAATATTGTGAATAAATATACTATCGAGACTCATTATATAATTTGAATTATTAATAATGTATATGACAAATGTGTCATTAATTAATAATGTTTTAAATTAGTTTCTTATTGATGAAGTAACCTAAAATTTGATGATGGAGAAGAAGAAAAATATTGAAATTGTTTACATATATTATACTATAATACAATATGAATATGGTGAATAAATATACTATCGAGTCTCATTATATAATTTGAATTATTAAAAATGTCTATGAAATATGTGTCATTAATTAAAACTCTTTTAACTTAGTTTCTTAGTGATGAACTAACCTAAAATTTGATGATGGAGATGAAGAAAAATATTGAAATGGTTTACATATATTATACTATAATACAATATGAATATGGTGAATAAATACACCATCGAGCCTCGTTATATACTTTTAATTATTACCAATGTATATGAAAAATGTGTCGTTAATTAATAGTCTTTTAAGTTAGTTTCTTAGTGAAGAAGTAACCTAAAATTTGGTGATGGAGAAGAAGAAAAATATTAAATTTTTTATATCTATTATAACATAAAACAATGTGAATATGGTGAATAAATATACAATCCAACATCGTTATATAATTTCAATTATTAACAATGTATACGAAACATGTGTCATTAATTAAAAGTCTTTTAACTTAGTTTCTTAGTGATGAAGTAACCTAAAATTTGGTGAGGGAGCATTAGAAAATATTGAAATTGTTTAAATCTATAATACCATAATACAATATGAATATGGTGAATAAATATACTATCGAGCCTCATTATATAATTTTAATTATTATCAATGTATATGAAATATGTGTCATTAATTAATAGTCTTTTAACTTAGTTTCTTAGTGATGAAGAAACCTAAAATTTGGTGATGGGGAAGAAGAAAAATATTAAAATTGTTTACATATATTATGCCATAATACAATATGAATATTGTGAATAAATATATTATCGAGCCTCATTATATAATTTCTATTATTAACAATGTATATGACAAATGTGTCATTAATTGATAATCTTTTAGCATAGTTTCTTACTGATGAAGTAACTTAAAATTTGGTGATGGAGAAGTAGAAAAATATTGAAATTGTTTACATCTATAATACCATAATACAATATGAATATGGTGATTAAATATACTATCGAGTCTCATTATATAATTTTAATTATTACCAACGTATATGAAACATGTGTCATTAATTAATAGTCTTTTAACTTATTTTCTTAGTGATGAAGAAACCTAAAATTTGGTGATGGAGAAGACGAAAAATATTGAAATTATTTAAATATATTATGCCATAATACAATATGAATACTGTGAATAAATATACTATCAAGCCTCATTATATAATTTGAATTATTAACAATGTATATGACAAATGTGTCATTAATTAATAATCTTTTAACTTAGTTTCTTATTGATGAAGAAACCTAAAACTTGATGATGGAGAAGAAGAAAAATATTGAAATTGTTTACATATATTATACTATAATACAATATGAATATGGGGAATAAATACACCATCGAGCCTCATTATATAATTTTAATTATTACCAATGTATATGAAATATGTGTCATTAATTAATAGTCTTTTAAGTTATTTTCTTAGTGAAGAAGTAACCTACAATTTGGTGATGGATAAGAAGAAAACTATTGAATTTTCTTATATCTATTATAACATAATACAATGTGAATATGGTGAATAAATATACAATCGAGCATTTTTATATAATTTTAATTATACCAATGTATATGAAATATGTGTCATTAATTAAAACTCTTTTAACTTAGTTTCTTAGTGATAAAGTAACCTAAAATTTGATGATGGAGATGAAGAAAAATATTGAAATTGTCTACATATATTATACTATAATACAATATGAATATGGTGAATAAATACACCATCGATCCTCTTTATATAATTTTAATTATTACCAATGTATTTGAAATATGTGTCATTAATTAATAGTCTTTTAAGTTAGTTTCTTAGTGAAGAAGTAACCTAAAATTTGGTGATGGAGAAGAAGAAAAATATTAAATTTTTTATATCTATTATAACATAAAAAATGTGAATATGGTGAATAAATATACAATCGAACATCGTTATATAATTTCAATTATTACCAATGTATACGAAACATTTGTCATTAATTAAAAGTCTTTTAACTTAGTTTCTTAGTGATGAAGTAACCTAAAATTTGATGATGGAGAAGTAGAAAAATATTGAAATTGTTTACATTTATAATACCATAATACAATTTAAATACTGTGAATAAATATACTATCGAGACTCATTATATAATTTGAATTATTAACAATGTATATGACAAATGTGTCATTAACTAATAATGTTTTAACTTAGTTTCTTATTGATGAAGTAACCTAAAATTTGATGATGGAGAAGAAGAAAAATATTGAAATTGTTTATGTAACACCCCAGTTTCAATTTTTGATTTATTTGAATTTGGGAATTTATTTTATTAGAATTAATAAAATAAAAAGAATTATTTATTTTGGAGTATTTGAGGAAAATAAAAGAAATAAGGAATATTGGGATTTTTATGTTATTGGGCTTAGATGTTGTTAGTAAAGAGTGGGGGTGCAGAGAAATAAAGTTATGTTTGGGACTTAGGCCATTTTCTCATTTTTGGTTTTTCACGTAAGAACAGAAGTTAGAATTTGGGAAAATAGAGCTCTGAAGGTACGAGGAACGGAGAACGAAGAACACCGCCCAAGAACCCAAAGCTGCTAATTGATAAGGTAAGGGGGGTTATACTCGAATTATGTTTGTTTATGGGTTTATGTACGGTTGATTTGGGTAATCGTAGGAAATCCCAATTGTTAGATGTTTCTAGGGATCGATAACTGTAGGACTGAACCTTATTAGAAAAGGGTTAGGTTCCCAATTCTTATGTATCGATTAAGAGTTTTAGGTCCCAAATGAGGAATTGGGATATGATCGTGAATTTACCTTGGAAGTTGTAGGGATAACCTCCGTGTCAGTAGATTTCCCCAAAAGGACGGTTAGTTTTCGATTAAGGTCATTATGATAATCGTTGGTAACTTGGATATTGTGATGTTGTTGTGAATTGTACAAACTCGATGCGTTAGGTACTGAATTATGCGTTTTGGCGGACGTTTCCCGCGTTTGGACTGCCGTTTCTGAGCTGCCGCAGGTTCAGGAAAATCCTGTGCACGCTCAGCAACACGGGCCGTGTTGCACAACACGGGTGCCCGTGTTGCTCCTCTGAGTTGGAAGGGGTGTGCTCCTGGTTGCACGACACGGGCCGTGTTGCACAACACGGGTACCCGTGTCAGAGCCCCTGTACTGATAAAAAATTAAATGTGCATTTTTCTGGACGTTCTGCACAACACGGGCCGTGTTGCACAACACGGGTGCCCGTGTTGCTCTGCTGTGTTGATTTTCTGAATTTTTGATTTCAGTGTTTTGATGTCGGATTTTTATTGCCATGCTTTTAGATATGTATCGAGCATGAATTATGATATAATTGATGTGATTGGTTGATGTTTGAATAGTATGCTGAGTGATTACATGCTATTCGTAACTTGATATGATTGATATTTAAATAGTATGCTGAGTGATTACATGCTATTCATATCATGTTATGTTTGATATTGTTGATGTGCATGATATGTTGATCGATGTTCATAGTATGCTGAGTGTTACATACTTACATATCATGTTGCATTTGTTAATTCCCATTGTGTGGAATTAACATGGTGGCCAATATACGTGTCCGCGATTTAATGGAACGTTGAGGTGGTAGCCGTGTCCGCGATATAATGGAACGGTGAGTTATCCGTGACCCGCGATTTAATGGGGCGGTGTAGTGGTACCACATGCATGGGTGTGTTGCATTACTCGAATATAACATGAATGGATGATTTTTCCAATGCTATATTTGATTGTTTGTATGCACGTATGATCGATAAATGGTTGATGATGTTTGATGAGTATTTGCAAATATGAAAGGCAATATGTCATGGATATATGAATTGTAAAGGTTTTGTAAACTATGAAATATGCTAATTATTGGGTGATGCTTATGATTTCGTGAATTGATTGTTATGAATGTATAACCAAATGTATATTTGAGAAGCTCACCCTTACTGTTGAATATTTCAGATTGAGGAGCTTCGCTCAGGTGCTTGGCGAAGGCTTATCGTGTCTAGTTTAGTTTCGTTTTAGTATGTCCGGGTCATGCTCTGATAGTTGTAACTCCGGGAACGTTTGGTTGCCGAGCTGCTTTAGTCAGACTCGTTTATTCCTTTTTATTTGTTATGATATAATGTTGACTTCCCAGGTGTTAATCCCTGATGACTTGGAAATTATTATAACATTTGATTTTATTAAATAAATTATTCCGCTGTGTAGACATGTACGAGTTACCACTAAAATTATGCATGACAGGAATTTATTTTATTAAAAGAGAATTGTAGCATTCCTCGATTATTACATGTACTCTGAGTTTATAATTTTTAATATTTGCGAAAATTATATGCGGGGTTTTAGAGGGTGTTACAATAGTGGTATCAGAGCATAGTCGGTCGTTGTGACCAGAGTCTTGAGTCAGTCATTCCTTTTCGTATGCGACTAGTGCAAGGTAACACTGTCGATACTGTATTCTGATGTGGAGTATGTTTTAATTCTCAGGAATATGGCTGGAAGAGGTAATGGACGAAATGATGCTGCACTCGCTGAGGCTTTGGGGATGTTAGCTGGTGTACTTGCTGGAAACCCAACTGGAGGCGTGATTGGTGCTGATAGGCAATTGGGAAATTTCCAAAGGAACAATCCTCCGTTGTTCAAAGGTACACATGACCCTGAAGGTGCTCAGAAGTGGCTGAAGGAAATCGAAAGGATTTTCCGTGTGATTGATTGTGCTGAAGATCTGAAAGTCAGATATGGTACGCATATGTTGGCAGAAGAGGCCGACGACTGGTGGGTTGCCACAAGGACTGAAATGGTTCAGGATGGAGAGGCACTGACTTGGGCTAACTTCAGAAGGGCTTTTCTGAGGAGGTACTTTCCTGAAGATGTTCGGGGAAGAAAGGAAATTGAGTTTTTGGAGCTTAAGCAGGGCAATCTGACTGTTAGTGAGTATGCTACTAAGTTCACTGAGCTGGCAAAGTATTATGCACACTACAACAATGATGAGGCTGGAGAATTCTCTAAGTGTATCAAATTTGAGAATGGTCTCCGAGATGAGATTAAGCAGGGAATCAGGTATCAGCGTATTCGTAGATTTTATGATCTGGTGGATTGTAGCAGAATCTTGGAAGAAGATATTACCAAGAATAGGTCGTCTCACTCTCGTGGGGCTGTTGACAAAAGAGGAAAGCAACATATGGACCGTGGCAAGCCATATGGTAGAGATAACCAGAGATCAGGCGGTTGGAAAAGGCCTAGTGGGGGAGATTCTAAGGCTCCTATCAGATGCTACAGGTGTGGTGAGTCTGGTCATCACATTCGAGATTGCAAGAGTGATGAGAAGAAGTGCTATAAATGTGGAAAGGCCGGTCATTTGTCTATTGATTGCAAAGGGAAGTCTGTTACTTGTTACAATTGTGGCGAAGAAGGTCACATTCGTCCGCAGTGTCCTAAGCCTAGGAAGGATCAGTCAAGTGGAAGAGTGTTCGCCTTGTCTGGATCTGAGACTACTCCAGAGGATCGATTGATTAAAGGTACGTGTTTTATTCATGGCACACCTTTAGTTGCAATTATTGATACTGGTGCAACTCATTCTTTCATTTCTTTGGATCGTGCTGAGAGGTTGAAACTGGATATATCTGGTATGCGAGGTAGCATGGTTGTTGATACTCCTGCATCGGGTTCAGTGACAACTTCACTTGTATGTAGGAATTGTCCTATTGAGATTTTTGGTAGAAGTTTCGGTATGGATTTAGTGTGCCTACCGCTTGAACAAATTGATATTATCCTTGGGATGAACTGGTTGGAATTCAACCGGGTTCATCTGAATTGTTTTGCTAAGACGGTGATTTTTCCCGAAGCAGTTAGTGTCGAGAATTTGACTATGACTGCTAGGCAGGTACAAGAAGCAATGGAAGATGGTGCTAACGTGTTTATGTTACTTGCTTCGTTAGATGCAACAGGAAAGGTCAGGAGTGGCGAATTGCCAGTGGTGTGTGATTTTCCAGAAGTCTTCCCGGATGATGTTGGTGAATTACCTCCTGAGAGAGAGGTGGAATTCTCTATAGATTTAATTCCTGGTACGAGACCGGTGTCGATGGCGCCATATCGTATGTCTGCGTCTGAGTTGGCTGAATTGAAGAGTCAGTTGGAAGATTTACTGGAGAAGAAGTTTATTCGTCCAAGTGTTTCGCCTTGGGGTGCTCCGGTATTGTTGGTTAAGAAGAAAGAAGGTTCTATGAGACTGTGTGTTGATTACAGGCAATTGAACAAGGTAACCATTAAGAATCGGTACCCGTTACCGAGGATTGATGATTTAATGGATCAGTTAATTGGAGCCAGTGTATTCAGTAAGATTGATTTGAGATCTGGATATCATCAGATTCGTGTGAAGGCGGAAGATATTCAAAAGACTGCTTTTCGAACGAGGTATGGGCATTATGAATATTCTGTTATGCCGTTCGGAGTTACGAATGCGCCTGGTGTTTTCATGGAATATATGAACAGGATTTTTCATCCGTATCTGGATAAGTTTGTTGTGGTTTTTATTGATGACATTCTGATTTATTCCAAGAATGACGAAGAGCATGCGGAACATCTCAGAATTGTGTTAGAGTTGTTGAAAGATAGGAAGTTGTATGCAAAGTTGTCCAAATGTGAGTTCTGGCTGAATGAAGTTAGTTTTCTTGGACATGTGATTTCTAAAAATGGTATTGCAGTGGATCCTACAAAAGTAGAAGCGGTATCTCAGTGGGAAGCGCCGAAGACTGTTTCGGAAATCAGAAGTTTTCTTGGTCTTGCAGGTTATTACAGAAAGTTTATCGAAGGATTCTCAAAGTTAGCATTGCCGTTGACGAAGTTGACTCGTAAAGGACAAGCGTTTATTTGGGACTCTGATTGTGAGAAAGGTTTCCAAGAATTGAAACGGAGATTGACTAGTGCTCCTATTCTGATTTTGCCGAATCCGGTGGAATCTTTTGTGGTCTATTGTGATGCATCTCTGTTGGGTTTAGGTGGTGTTTTAATGCAGAATCAGCAGGTAGTTGCGTATGCTTCGAGACAGTTGAAGGTTCATGAAAGGAACTATCCTACTCATGACTTAGAGTTGGAAGCAGTTGTGTTTGTCTTGAAATTGTGGAGACATTATCTGTATGGCTCGAGATTTGAAGTGTATAGTGATCATAAGAGTTTGAAGTATCTTTTCGATCAGAAAGAGCTCAATATGAGGCAAAGGAGGTGGTTGGAATTTCTCAAAGATTATGATTTTGGTTTGAATTACCATCCTGGTAAGGCAAATGTGGTTGCAGATGCTTTGAGCAGGAAATCCTTGCATATGTCTATGATGATGGTTCGTGAATTGGATTTAATTGAACAATTCCGAGATTTGAGTTTAGTTTGTGAAAGTACTCCGAAGTGTGTTCGTTTGGGTATGTTGAAACTTACTAGTGGTATTCTAGAAGAGATCAGGATCGGGCAGAAATCTGATGTTAATTTGGTTGATAAATTGACATTGATCAACCAAGGTCAAGGTGGTGAGTTTAGGATTGATGAAAATGATGTTATGAGGTTTGGCGATAGAGTTTGTGTTCCTGATATTGCAGAAATCAAGAAGAGTATATTAGAGGAAGGACATCGCAGTGGGATGAGTATTCATCCGGGTGCCACGAAAATGTATCATGATTTGAAGAAATTGTTTTGGTGGCCGGGAATGAAAAAGGAAATAGCTGAATTTGTGTATGCATGTTTAATCTGTCAGAAATCGAAGATTGAGCATCAAAAGCCGTCTAGGTTTATGCAACCGATGTTTATTCCAGAATGGAAGTGGGATAGTATTTCTATGGATTTCGTATCTGGGTTGCCAAGGACTTCTATGAATTGTGAAGCGATATGGGTCGTTGTGGATAGGTTGACTAAGTCTGCTCATTTTATACCGGTGCGAATGGATTACTCGATGGAGAGATTGGCACAGTTGTATATTGAGAAAATAGTGAGTTTGCATGGAGTTCCTTCTAGTATTGTGTCAGATAGAGATCTGAGGTTCACTTCGAAATTTTGGGAAGGATTGCAGAAGGCTTTGGGTACTAAATTGAGGTTGAGTTCAGCTTACCATCCTCAGACTGATGGACAGACGGAGAGGACGATTCAATCATTAGAAGATTTATTGCGTGCTTGTGTTTTAGAGCAGGGTGGGGCTTGGGATAGCTATTTGCCATTGATTGAGTTTACTTATAACAATAGTTACCATTCGAGTATTGGTATGGCTCCGTTTGAGGCATTGTATGGTAGACGGTGTAGAACACCTTTGTGTTGGTATGAATCTGGAGAGAGTTCGGTAGTTGGGCCAGAGATTGTTCAGCAGACTACTGAAAAGATCAAATTGATTCAAGAGAAGATGAGAGCTTCTCAGAGTCGTCAGAAAAGTTATCATGATAAGAGGAGAAAGAATTTAGAATTCAGTGCTGGAGATCATGTGTTTATGAGAGTTACTCCGATGACGGGTATTGGTCGAGCGTTGAAATCTAAGAAGTTGACTCCGCGTTTTATTGGTCCGTTTCAGATTACGGACAGAGTTGGAGAAGTTGCTTATCGTATTGCTTTACCTCCGAGACTTGCGAATTTGCACGATGTTTTTCATGTTTCTCAGCTGAGGAGATACATTCCAGACCCATCTCATGTAATCCAAATAGATGATGTACAGGTAAGAGATAACCTGACAGTAGAAGCATTGCCTATGAGGATAGAAGATCGGGAAGTGAAACAGTTAAGAGGTAAAGAGATAGCATTAGTGAAGGTTGCTTGGGGAGGTCCAGCAGATGGAAATATCACTTGGGAGCTGGAGAGCCAGATGAAAGAGGCTTATCCTGAGCTGTTCGTCTAAGGTATGTTTTCGAGGACGAAAACTCTTTTAGTGGGGGAGAGTTGTAACACCCCAGTTTCAATTTTTGATTTATTTGAATTTGGGAATTTATTTTATTAGAATTAATAAAATAAAAAGAATTATTTATTTTGGAGTATTTGAGGAAAATAAAAGAAATAAGGAATATTGGGATTTTTATGTTATTGGGCTTAGATGTTGTTAGTAAAGAGTGGGGGTGCAGAGAAATAAAGTTATGTTTGGGACTTAGGCCATTTTCTCATTTTTGGTTTTTCACGTAAGAACAGAAGTTAGAATTTGGGAAAATAGAGCTCTGAAGGTACGAGGAACGGAGAACGAAGAACACCGCCCAAGAACCCAAAGCTGCTAATTGATAAGGTAAGGGGGGTTATACTCGAATTATGTTTGTTTATGGGTTTATGTACGGTTGATTTGGGTAATCGTAGGAAATCCCAATTGTTAGATGTTTCTAGGGATCGATAACTGTAGGACTGAACCTTATTAGAAAAGGGTTAGGTTCCCAATTCTTATGTATCGATTAAGAGTTTTAGGTCCCAAATGAGGAATTGGGATATGATCGTGAATTTACCTTGGAAGTTGTAGGGATAACCTCCGTGTCAGTAGATTTCCCCAAAAGGACGGTTAGTTTCCGATTAAGGTCATTATGATAATCGTTGGTAACTTGGATATTGTGATGTTGTTGTGAATTGTACAAACTCGATGCGTTAGGTACTGAATTATGCGTTTTGGCGGACGTTTCCCGCGTTTGGACTGCCGTTTCTGAGCTGCCGCAGGTTCAGGAAAATCCTGTGCGCGCTCAGCAACACGGGCCGTGTTGCACAACACGGGTGCCCGTGTTGCTCCTCTGAGTTGGAAGGGGTGTGCTCCTGGTTGCACGACACGGGCCGTGTTGCACAACACGGGTACCCGTGTCAGAGCCCCTGTACTGATAAAAAATTAAATGTGCATTTTTCTGGACGTTCTGCACAACACGGGCCGTGTTGCACAACACGGGTGCCCGTGTTGCTCTGCTGTGTTGATTTTCTGAATTTTTGATTTCAGTGTTTTGATGTCGGATTTTTATTGCCATGCTTTTAGATATGTATCGAGCATGAATTATGATATAATTGATGTGATTGGTTGATGTTTGAATAGTATGCTGAGTGATTACATGCTATTCGTAACTTGATATGATTGATATTTAAATAGTATGCTGAGTGATTACATGCTATTCATATCATGTTATGTTTGATATTGTTGATGTGCATGATATGTTGATCGATGTTCATAGTATGCTGAGTGTTACATACTTACATATCATGTTGCATTTGTTAATTCCCATTGTGTGGAATTAACATGGTGGCCAATATACGTGTCCGCGATTTAATGGAACGTTGAGGTGGTAGCCGTGTCCGCGATATAATGGAACGGTGAGTTATCCGTGACCCGCGATTTAATGGGGCGGTGTAGTGGTACCACATGCATGGGTGTGTTGCATTACTCGAATATAACATGAATGGATGATTTTTCCAATGCTATATTTGATTGTTTGTATGCACGTATGATCGATAAATGGTTGATGATGTTTGATGAGTATTTGCAAATATGAAAGGCAATATGTCATGGATATATGAATTGTAAAGGTTTTGTAAACTATGAAATATGCTAATTATTGGGTGATGCTTATGATTTCGTGAATTGATTGTTATGAATGTATAACCAAATGTATATTTGAGAAGCTCACCCTTACTGTTGAATATTTCAGATTGAGGAGCTTCGCTCAGGTGCTTGGCGAAGGCTTATCGTGTCTAGTTTAGCTTCGTTTTAGTATGTCCGGGTCATGCTCTGATAGTTGTAACTCCGGGAACGTTTGGTTGCCGAGCTGCTTTAGTCAGACTCGTTTATTCCTTTTTATTTGTTATGATATAATGTTGACTTCCCAGGTGTTAATCCCTGATGACTTGGAAATTATTATAACATTTGATTTTATTAAATAAATTATTCCGCTGTGTAGACATGTACGAGTTACCACTAAAATTATGCATGACAGGAATTTATTTTATTAAAAGAGAATTGTAGCATTCCTCGATTATTACATGTACTCTGAGTTTATAATTTTTAATATTTGCGAAAATTATATGCGGGGTTTTAGAGGGTGTTACAGTTTACATATATTATACTATAATACAATATGAATATGGTGAATAAATACGTCATCGAGTCTCATTATATAATTTTAATTATTAACAATGTATATGAAATATGTGTCATTAATTAATAGTCTTTTAAGTTAGTTTCTTAAAGAAGAAGTAACCTAAAATTTGGTGATGGAGAAGAAGAAAAATATTAAATTTTTTTATATCTATTATAACATAAAACAATGTGAATATGGTGAATAAATATACAATCGAACATCGTTATATATTTCAATTATTACAAATGTATATGAAACATGTGTCATTAATTAAAAGTCTTTCAACTTAGTTTCTTAGAGATGAAGTAACCTAAAATTTGGTGATGGAGAAGAAGAAAAATATTGAAATTGTTTACATATATTATGCCATAATACAATATGAATATTGTGAATAAATATACTATTGAGTCTCATTATATAATTTGAATTATTAACAATGTATATGAAATATGTGTCGTTAATTAATAATCTTTTAACTTATTTTCTTAGTGATGAAAAAACCTAAAATTTGGTGATGGAGAAGAAGAAAAATATTGAAATTGTTTACATATATTATGCCATAATACAATATGAATACTGTGAATAAATATACTATCAAGCCTCATTATATAATTTGAATTATTAACAATGTATATGACAAACGTGTCATTAATTAATAATCTTTTAACTTACTTTCTTATTGATGAAGTAACCTTAAATTTGATGATGGAGAAGAAGAAAAATATTGAAATTGTTTACAAATATTATACTATAATACAATATGAATATGGGGAATTACTACACCATAGAGCCTCATTATATAGTTTTAATTATTACCAATGTATATGAAATATGTGTCATTAATTAATAGTCTTTTAAGTTAGTTTCTTAGTGAAGAAGTAACCTAAAATTTGGAGATGGAGAAGAAGAAAAATATTAAATTTGTTTATATCTATTATAATATAAAACAATGTGAATATGGTGAATAAATATACAATCGAACATCGTTATATAATTTCAATTAATAACAATGTATACGAAACATGTGTCATTAAATAAAAGTCTTTTAACTTAGTTTCTTAGTGATGAAGTAACCTAAAATTTGGTGATTGAGAAGTAGAAAAATATTGAAAATTTTAGATTTATTATACCATAATACAATATGAATATGTTGAATAAATATAATATCTAGCCTCATTATATATTTTAATTATTACCAATGTATATGAAATATGTGTCATTAATTAATAGTCTTTTAACTTAGTTTCTTATTGATGAAGTCACCCAAAATTTGGTGATGGAGAAGAATAAAAATATTAAAATTGTTTACATCTATTATACCATAATACAATATAATTATTACGAATAAATATACTATCGAGTCTCATTATATACTTTGAATTATTAACAATGAATATGACAAATGTGTCATTAATTAATAATCTTTTAACTTAGTTTCTTAGTGATGAAGTAACGTAAAATTTAATGATAGAGAAGAAGAAAAATATTGAAATTGTTTACATATATTATAACATAATACAATATGAATATGGTGAATAAATACACTATCGAGCCTCATTATATAATTTTAATTATTACCAATGTATATGAATTATGTGTCATTATTTAATAGTCTTTTACCTTATTTTCTTAGTAATGAAGAAACCTAAGATTTGGTGATCGAGAAGATGAAAAATATTGAAATTGTTTTCATTTATTATACCATAATACAATGTGAATATGGTGAATAAATATACTATCGAGCCTCATTATATAATTTTAATTATTACCAATGTATATAAAATATGTGTCATTAATTAATAGTCTTTTAAGTTAGTTTCTTAGTGATGAAATAACCTAAAATTTGGTGATGGAGAAGAAGTAAAATATTAAAACTGTTTATATTTATTATCGCATAATACAATATGAAAATGCTGAATAAATATACTAAATAGCATCATTATATAATTTAAATTATTACCAATGTATATGAAATATGTGTCATTAATTGATATTCTTTTAAGTTAGTTTCTTAGTGAAGAAGTAACTTAAAATTTGGTGATGGAGAAGAAGAAAAATATTAAATTTGTTTATATCTATTATAACATAAAACAATGTGAATATGGTGAATAAATATACAACTGAGCATCGTTATATAATTTCAATTATTACCAATGTATACGAAACATGTGCCATTAATTAAAAGTCTTTTAACTTAGTTTTTTAGTGATGAAGTAACCTAAAATTTGATGATGGAGAAGTAGAAAAATTTTGAAATTGTTTAGATCTATAATACCATAATACAATATGAATACTGTGAATAAATATACTATCGAGACTCATTATATAATTTGAATTATTAACAATGTATATGACAAATGTTTTATTAATTAATAATGTTTTAACTTAGTTTCTTAATGATGAAGTAACCTAAAATTTGATGATGGAGAAGAAGAAAAATATTGAAATTGTTTACATATATTATACTATAATACAATATGAATATGGTGAATAAATACATCATCGAGTCTCATTACATAATTTTAATTATTACCAATGTATACGAAACATGTGTCATTAATTAAAAGTCTTTCAACTTAGTTTCTTATAGATGAAGTTACCTAAAATTTGGTGATGGAGAAGAATAAAAATATTAAAATTGTTTACATCTATTATACCATAATACAATATAATTATTACGAATAAATATACTATCGAGTCTCATTATATAATTTGAATTATTAACAATGAATATGACAAATGTGTCATTAATTAATAATCTTTTAACTTAGTTTCTTAGTGATGAAGTAACGTAAAATTTAATGATAGAGAAGAAGAAAAATATTGAAATTGTTTACATATATTATAACATAATACAATATGAATATGGTGAATAAATACACTATCGAGCCTAATTATAGAATTTTAATTATTACCAACGTATATGAAATATGTGTCATTAATTAATAGTCTTTTAACTTATTTTCTTAGTGATGAAGAAACCTAAAATTTGGTGATGGAGAAGACGAAAAATATTGAAATTGTTTACATATATTATGCCATAATACAATATGAATACTATGAATAAATATACTATCAAGCCTCATTATATAATTTGAATTATTAACTATGTATATGACAAATGTGTCATTAATTAATAATCTTTTAACTTAGTTTCTTATTGATGAAGTAACCTAAAACTTGATGATGGAGAAGAAGAAAAATATTGAAATTGTTTACATATATTATACAGTAATACAATATGAATATGGGGAATAAATATACTAAATAGCATCATTATATAATTTTAATTATTACCAATGTATATGAAATATGTGTCATTAATTGATATTCTTTTAAGTTATTTAGTGAAGAAGTAACCTAAAATTTGGTGATGTAGAAGAAGAAATATATTAAATTTGTTTATATCTATTATCACATAAAACAATGTGAATATGGTGAATAAATATACAATCGAGCATCGTTATATAATTTAAATTATTACCAATGTATACGAAACATGTGTCATTAATTAAAAGCCTTTTAACTTAGTTTCTTAGTGATGAAGTAACCTAAAATTTGATGATGGAGAGTAGAAAAATATTGAAATTGTTTAGATCAATAATACCATAATACAATATGAATACTGTGAATAAATATACTATCGAGACTCATTATATAATTTGAATTATTAACAATGTATATGACAAATGTGTCATTAATTAATAATGTTTTAACTTAGTTTCTTATTGATGAAGTAACCTAAAATTTGATGATGGAGAAGAACAAAAATATTGAAATTGTTTACATATATTATACTATAATACAATATGAATATGGTGAATAAATACGTCATCGAGTCTCATTATATAATTTTAATTATTACCAATGTATATGAAATATGTGTCATTAATTAATAGTCTTTTAAGTTAGTTTCTTAGAGAAGAAGTAACCAAAAATTTGGTGATGGAGAAGAAGAAAAATATTAAATTTTTTTATATCTATTATAACATAAAACAATGTGAATATGGTGAATAAATATACCATCGAACATCGTTATATATTTCAATTATTACAAATGTATACCAAACATGTGTCATTAATTAAAAGTCTTTCAACTTAGTTTCTTAGAGATGAAGTAACCTAAAATTTGGTGATGGTAAAGTAGAAAAATATTGAAATTGTTTAAATCTATAATACAATAATACAATATGAATATGGTGAATAAATATATTGTCGAGCCTCATTATATAATTTTAATTATTATCAATGTATATGAAATATGTGTCGTTAATTAATAGTCTTTTAACTTATTTTCTTAGTGATGAAGAAACCAAAAATTTGGTGATGGAGAAGAAGAAAAATATTGAAATATTTTACATATATTATGCCATAATACAATATGAATACTGTGAATAAATGTACTATCAAGCCTCATTATATAATTTGAATTATTAACAATGTATATGACAAATGTGTCATTAATTAATAATGTTTTAACTTAGTTTCTTATTGATGAAGTAACCTAAAATTTGATGATGGAGAAGAAGAAAAATACTGAAATTGTTTACATATATTATACTATAATACAATATGAATATGGGGAATAACTACACCATCGAGCCTCATTATATAATTTTAATTATTATTAATATTTATGAAATATGTGTCATTAATTAATAGTCTTTTAAGTTAGTTTCTTAGTGAAGAAGTAAACTTAAATTTGGAGATGGAGAAGAAGAAAAATATTAAATTTGTTTATATCTATTATAACATAAAACAATGTGAATATGGTGAATAAATATACAATCGAACATCGTTATATAATTTCAATTATTAACAATGTATACGAAACATGTGTCATTAATTAAAAGTCTTTTAACTTAGTTTCTTAGTGATAAAGTAACCTAAAATTAGGTGATGGAGAAGTAGAAAAATATTGAAATTTTTTATATTTATTATACCATAATACAATATGAATATGGTGAATAAATATACTATCGAGCCTCATTATATATTTTAATTATTATCAATGTATAGGAAATATGTGTCATTAATTAATAGTCTTTTAACTTAGTTTCTTATTGATGAGGTCACCTAAAATTTGGTGATGGAGAAGAATAAAAATATTAAAATTGTTTACATCTATTATACTATAATACAATATAATTATTACGAGTAAATATACTATCGAGTCTCATTATATAATTTGAATTATTAACAATGAATATGACAAATGTGTCATTAATTAATAATCTTTTAACTTAGTTTCTTAGTGATGAAGTAACGTAAAATTTAATGATAGAGAAGAAGAAAAATATTGAAATTGTTTACATATATTATAACATAATACAATATGAATATGCTGAATAAATACACTATCGAGCCTCATTATATAATTTTAATTATTACCAATGTATATGAATTGTGTGTCATTAATTAATAGTCTTTTAACTTATTTTCTTAGTAATGAAGAAACCTAAGATTTGGTGATCGAGAAGATGAAAAATATTGAAATTGTTTTCATTTATTATACCATAATACAATGTGAATATGGTGAATAAATATACTATCGAGCCTCATTATATAATTTTAATTATTACCAATGTATAGGAAATATGTGTCATTAATTAATAGTCCTTTAAGTTAGTTTTTTAGCGATGAAATAACCTTAAATTTGGTGATGGAGAAGAAGTAAGATATTAAAATTGTTTATATTTATTATCCCATAATACAATATGAAAATGGTGAATAAATATACTAAATAGCATCATTATATAATTTTAATTATTACCAATGTATATGAAATATGTGTCATTAATTGATATTCTTTTAAGTTAGTTTCTTAGTGAAGAAGTAACCTAAAATTTGGTGATGGAGAAGAAGAAAAATATTAAATTTGTTTATATCTATTATAACATAAAACAATATGAATATGGTGAATAAATATACAATCGAGCATCGTTATATAATTTTAATTATTACCAATGTATACGAAACATGTGTCATTAATTAAAAGTCTTTTAACTTAGTTTCTTAGTGATGAAGTAACCTAAAATTTGATGATGGAGAAGTAGAAAAATATTGAAATTGTTTAGATCAATAATACCATAATACAATATGAATACTGTGAATAAATATACTATCGAGACTCATTATATAATTTGAATTATTAACAATGTATATGACAAATGTGTCATTAATTAATAATGTTTTAACTTAGTTTCTTATTGATGAGGTAACCTAAAATTTGATGATGGAGAAGAAGAAAAATATTGAAATTGTTTACATATATTATACTATAATACAATATGAATATGGTGAATAAATACATCATCGAGTCTCATTATATAATTTTAATTATTACCAATGTATATGAAATATGTGTCATTAATTAATAGTCTTTTAAGTTAGTTTCTTAGAGAAGAAGTAACCAAAAATTTGGTGATGGAGAAGAAGAAAAATATTAAATTTTTTTATATCTATTATAACATAAAACAATGTGAATATGGTGAATAAATATACCATCGAACATCGTTATATATTTCAATTATTACAAATGTATACGAAACATGTGTCATTAATTAAATGTCTTTCAACTTAGTTTCTTAGAGATGAAGTAACCTTAAATTTGGTGATGTAAAAGTAGAAAAATATTGAAATTGTTTAAATCTATAATACAATAATACAATATGAATATGGTGAATAAATATATTGTCGAGCGTCATTATATAATTTTAATTATTATCAATGTATATGAAATATGTGACATTAATTAATAGTCTTTTAACTTAGTTTCTTAGTGATGAAGAAACCTAAAATTTGGTGATGGAGAAGAAGAAAAATATTGAAATTGCTTACATATATTATGCCATAATACAATATGAATATTGTGAATAAATATACTATTGAGTCTCATTATATAATTTGAATTATTAACAATGTATATGAAATATGTGTCGTTAATTAATAGTCTTTTAACTTATTTTCTTAGTGATGAAGAAACCTAAAATTTGGTGATGGAGAAGAAGAAAAATATTGAAATTGTTTACATATATTATGCCATAATACAATATGAATATTGTGAATAAATGTACTATCAAGCCTCATTATATAATTTGAATTATTAACAATGTATATGACAAAAAATGTGTCATTAATTAATAATCTTTTAACTTAGTTTCTTATTGATGAAGTAAACTAAAATTGATGATGGAGAAGAAGAAAAATATTGAAATTGTTTACATATATTATACTAATAATACAATATGAATATGGGTAATAACTACACCATCGAGCCTCATTATATAATTTTAATTATTATTAATATATATGAAATATGTGTCATTAATTAATAGTCTTTTAAGTTATTTCTTAGTGAAGATGTAACCTAAAATTTGGAGATGGAGAAGAAGAAAAATATTAAATTTGTTTTATATCTATTATAACATAAAACAATGTGAATATGGTGAATAAATTTACAATCGAACATCGTTATATAATTTCAATTATTAACAATGATATGAAACATGTGTCATTAATTAAAAGTCTTTTAACTTAGTTTCTTAGTGATAAAGTAACCTAAAATTTGATGATGGAGAAGTAGAAAAATATTGAAATTTTTATATTTATTATACCATAATACAATATGAATATGGTGAATAAATATACTATCGAGCTCATTATATATTTTAATTATTACCAATGTATATGAAATATGTGTCATTAATTAATAGTCTTTTAACTTAGTTTCTTATTGATGAGGTCACCTAAAATTTGGTGATGGAGAAGAATAAAAATATTAAAATTGTTTACATCTATTAACCATAATACAATATAATTATTACGAATAAATAAACTATCGAGTCTCATTATATAATTTGAATTATTAACAATGAATATGACAAATTGTCATTAATTAATAATATTTTAACTAAGTTTCTTAGTGATGAAGTAACGTAAAAATTTAATGATAGAGAAGAAGAAAAATATAGAAATTGTTTACCATATTTTATAACATAATACAATATGAATATGGTGAATAAATACACTATCGAGCCTCATTATTATAATTTTAATTATTACCAATGTATATGAATTGTGTGTCATTAATTAATAGTCCTTTTAACTTATTTTCTAGTAATGAAGAAACCTAAGATTTGGTGATCGAGAAGATGAAAAATATGAAATTGTTTTCATTTATTATACCATAATACAATGTGAATATGGTGAATAAATATACTATGAGCCTCATTATATAATTTTAATTATTACCAATGTATAGGAAATATGTGTCATTAATTAATAGTCCTTTAAGTTAGTTTCTTAGCGATGAAATAACCTAAAATTTGGTGATGGAGAAGAAGTAAGATATTAAAATTGTTATATATTTATTATCCCATAATACAATATGAAAATGGTGAATAATATACTAAATAGCATCATTATATAATTTTAATTATTACCAATGTATATGAAATATGTGTCATTAATTTGATATTCTTTTAAGTTAGTTTCTTAGTGAAGAAGTAACCTAAAATTTGGTGATGGAGAAGAAGGAAAAATTTAAATTATTTATATCTATTATAACATAAAACAATGTGAATAGGGTGAATAAATATACAATCCAGCATCGTTATATAATTTCAATTATTACCAATGTATACGAAACATGTGTCATTAATTAAAAGTCTTTTACTTAGTTTATTAGTGATGAAGTAACCTAAAATTTGATGATGGAGAAGTAGAAAATATTGAAATTGTTTAGATCAATAATACCATAATACAATATGAGTACTGTGAATAAATATACTATCGAGACTCATTATATAATTTTAATTATTAACAATTTTTATGACAAATGTGTCATTAAATTAATAATGTTTTAACTTAGTTTCTTATTGATGAAGTAACCTAAAAATTTTATGATGAAGAAGAAAGAAAAATATGAAATTGTTTACATATATTATACTATAATACAATATGAATATGGTGAATAAATACGTCATCGAATCTCATTATATTAATTTTAATTATTACCAATGTATATGAAAATATGTGTCATTAATTAATAGTCTTTTAAGTTAGTTTCTTAGAGAAGAAGTAACCAAAAATTTGGTGATGGAAGAAGAAGAAAAATATTAAATTTTTTATATCTATTATAACATAAAACAATGTGAATATGGTGAATAAATATACCATCGAACATCGTTATATATTTCAATTATTACAAATGTATACGAAACATGTGTCACTAATTAAAAGTCTTTCAACTTAGTTTCTTAGAGATGAGTAACCTAAATTTGGTGATGGTAAAGTAGAAAAATATTGAAATTGTTTAAATCTATAATACAATAATACAATATGAATATGGTGAATAAATATATTGTCGAGCCTCATATTAATTTTAGTTATTATCAATGTATATGAATATGTGTCGTTAATTAATAGTCTTTAACTTATTTTCTTAGTGATGAAGAAACCAAAAATTTGGTGATGGAGAAGAAGAAAAAATATTGAAATATTTTACATATATTATGCCATAATACAATATGAATACTGTGGAATAAATGTACTATCAAGCCTCATTATATAATTTGAATTATTAACAATGTTTATGACAAATGTGTCATTAATAAATAATGTTTTAACTTAGTTTCTTATTGATAAAGTAACCTAAAATTTGATGATGGAGAAGAAGAAAAATATTGAAATTGTTTACATATATTATACTATACTAATATGAATATGGGGAATAACTACACCATCGAGCCTCATTATATAATTTTAATTATTATTAATATTTATGAAATATGTGTCATTAATTAATAGTCTTTTAAGTTAGTTTCTTAGTGAAGAAGTAAACTTAATTTGGAGATGGAGAAGAAGAAAAATATTAAATTTGTTTATATCTATTATAACATAAAACAATGTGAATATGGTGATAAATATACAATCGAACATCGTAATATAATTTCAATTATTAACAATGTATACGAAACATGTGTCATTAATTAAAAGTCTTTTAACTTAGTTTCTTAGTGATAAGTTACATAAAATTAGGTGATGGAGATGAAGTAGAAAAATATAGAATTTTTTATATTTATTATACCTTAATACAATATGAATATGGTGAATAAATATACTATCGAGCCTCATTATATATTTTAATTATTACCAATGTATAGGAAATATGTGTCATTAATTAATAGTCTTTTAACTTAGTTTCTTATTGATGAGGTCACCTAAAATTTTGGTGATGGAGAAGAATAAAAATATTAAAATTGTTTACATCTATTATACTATAATACAATATAATTATTACGAGTAAATATACTATCGAGTCTCATTATATAATTTGAATTATTAACAATGAATATGACAAATGTGTCATTAATTAATAATCTTTAACTTAGTTTCTTAGTGATAAAGTAACGTAAAATTTAATGATAGAGAAGAAGAAAAATATTGAAATTGTTTACATATTTTATAACATAATACAATATGAATATGGTGAATAAATACACTATCGAGCCTCATTATATAATTTTAATTATTACCAATGTATATGAATTGTGTGTCATTAATTAATAGTCTTTTAACTTATTTTCTTAGTAATGAAGAAACCTAAGATTTGGTGATCGAGAAGATGAAAAATATTGAAATTGTTTTCATTTATTATACCATAATACAATGTGAATATGGTGAATAAATATACTATCGAGCCTCATTATATAATTTTAATTATTACCAATGTATAGGAAATATGTGTCATTAATTAATAGTCCTTTAAGTTAGTTTCTTAGCGATGAAATAACCTAAAATTTGGTGATGGAGAAGAAGTAAGATATTAAAATTGTTTATATTTATTATCCCATAATACAATATGAAAATGGTGAATAAATATACTAAATAGCATCATTATATAATTTTAATTATTACCAATGTATATGAAATATGTGTCATTAATTGATATTCTTTTAAGTTAGTTTCTTAGTGAAGAAGTAACCTAAAATTTGGTGATGGAGAAGAAGAAAAATATTAAATTTGTTTATATCTATTATAACATAAAACAATGTGAATATGGTGAATAAATATACAATCCAGCATCGTTATATAATTTCAATTATTACCAATGTATACGAAACATGTGTCATTAATTAAAAGTCTTTTAACTTAGTTTATTAGTGATGAAGTAACCTAAAATTTGATGATGGAGAAGTAGAAAAATATTGAAATTGTTTAGATCAATAATACCATAATACAATATGAGTACTGTGAATAAATATACTATCGAGACTCATTATATAATTTTAATTATTAACAATTTTTATGACAAATGTGTCATTAATTAATAATGTTTTAACTTAGTTTCTTATTGATGAAGTAACCTAAAATTTTATGATGAAGAAGAAGAAAAATATTGAAATTGTTTACATATATTATACTATAATACAATATGAATATGGTGAATAAATACGTCATCGAATCTCATTATATAATTTTAATTATTACCAATGTATATGAAATATGTGTCATTAATTAATAGTCTTTTAAGTTAGTTTCTTAGAGAAGAAGTAACCAAATATTTGGTGATGGAGAAGAAGAAAAATATTAAATTTTTTTATATCTATTATAACATAAAACAATGTGAATATGGTGAATAAATATACCATCGAACATCGTTATATATTTCAATTATTACAAATGTATACGAAACATGTGTTATTAATTAAAAGTCTTTCAACTTAGTTTCTTAGAGATGAAGTAACCTAAAATTTGGTGATGGTAAAGTAGAAAAATATTGAAATTGTTTAAATCTATAATACAATAATACAATATGAATATGGTGAATAAATATATTGTCGAGCCTCATTATATAATTTTAGTTATTATCAATGTATATGAAATATGTGTCGTTAATTAATAGTCTTTTAACTTATTTTCTTAGTGATGAAGAAACCAAAAATTTGGTGATGGAGAAGAAGAAAAATATGAAATATTTTACATATATTATGCCATAATACAATATGAATACTGTGAATAAATGTACTATCAAGCCTCATTATATAATTTGAATTATTAACAATGTATATGACAAATGTGTCATTAATTAATAATGTTTTAACTTAGTTTCTTATTGATGAAGTAACCTAAAATTTGATGATGGAGAAGAAGAAAAATATTGAAATTGTTTACATATATTATACTATAATACAATATGAATATGGGGAATAACTACACCATCGAGCCTCATTATATAATTTTAATTATTATTAATATTTATGAAATATGTGTCATTAATTAATAGTCTTTTAAGTTAGTTTCTTAGTGAAGAAGTAAACTTAAATTTGGAGATGGAGAATAAGAAAAATATTAAATTTGTTTATATCTATTATAACATAAAACAATGTGAATATGGTGAATAAATATACAATCGAACATCGTTATATAATTTCAATTATTAACAATGTATACGAAACATGTGTCATTAATTAAAAGTCTTTTAACTTAGTTTCTTAGTGATAAAGTAACATAAAATTAGGTGATGGAGAAGTAGAAAAATATTGAAATTTTTTATATTTATTATACCTTAATACAATATGAATATGGTGAATAAATATACTATCGAGCCTCATTATATATTTTAATTATTACCAATGTATAGGAAATATGTGTCATTAATTAATAGTCTTTTAACTTAGTTTCTTATTGATGAGGTCACCTAAAATTTGGTGATGGAGAAGAATAAAAATATTAAAATTGTTTACATCTATTATACTATAATACAATATAATTATTACGAGTAAATATACTATCGAGTCTCATTATATAATTTGAATTATTAACAATGAATATGACAAATGTGTCATTAATTAATAATCTTTTAACTTAGTTTCTTAGTGATGAAGTAACGTAAAATTTAATGATAGAGAAGAAGAAAAAATATTGAAATTGTTTACATATATTATAACATAATACAATATGAATATGCTGAATAAATACACTATCGAGCCTCATTATATAATTTTAATTATTACCAATGTATATGAATTGTGTGTCATTAATTAATAGTCTTTTAACTTATTTTCTTAGTAATGAAGAAACCTAAGATTTGGTGATCGAGAAGATGAAAAATATTGAAATTGTTTTCATTTATTATACCATAATACAATGTGAATATGGTGAATAAATATACTATCGTACCTCATTATATAATTTTAATTATTACCAATGTATAGGAAATATGTGTCATTAATTAATAGTCCTTTAAGTTAGTTTTTTAGCGATGAAATAACCTTAAATTTGGTGATGGAGAAGAAGTAAGATATTAAAATTGTTTATATTTATTATCCCATAATACAATATGAAAATGGTGAATAAATATACTAAATAGCATCATTATATAATTTTAATTATTACCAATGTATATGAAATATGTGTCATTAATTGATATTCTTTTAAGTTAGTTTCTTAGTGAAGAAGTAACCTAAAATTTGGTGATGGAGAAGAAGAAAAATATTAAATTTGTTTATATCTATTATAACATAAAACAATGTGAATATGGTGAATAAATATACAATCGAGCATCGTTATATAATTTTAATTATTACCAATGTATACGAAACATGTGTCATTAATTAAAAGTCTTTTAACTTAGTTTCTTAGTGATGAAGTAACCTAAAATTTGATGATGGAGAGTAGAAAAATATTGAAATTGTTTAGATCAATAATACCATAATACAATATGAATACTGTGAATAAATATACTATCGAGACTCATTATATAATTTGAATTATTAACAATGTATATGACAAATGTGTCATTAATTAATAATGTTTTAACTTAGTTCTTATTGATGAGGTAACCTAAAATTTGATGATGGAGAAGAAGAAAAATATTGAAATTGTTTACATATATTATACTATAATACAATATGAATATGGTGAATAAATACATCATCGAGTCTCATTATATAATTTTAATTATTACCAATGTATATGAAATATGTGTCATTAATTAATAGTCTTTTAAGTTAGTTTCTTAGAGAAGAAGTAACCAAAAATTTGGTGATGGAGAAGAAGAAAAATATTAAATTTTTTTATATCTATTATAACATAAAACAATGTGAATATGGTGAATAAATATACCATCGAACATCGTTATATATTTCAATTATTACAAATGTATACGAAACATGTGTCATTAATTAAATGTCTTTCAACTTAGTTTCTTAGAGATGAAGTAACCTAAAATTTGGTGATGGAAAAGTAGAAAAATATTGAAATTGTTTAAATCTATAATACAATAATACAATATGAATATGGTGAATAAATATATTGTCGAGCGTCATTATATAATTTTAATTATTATCAATGTATATGAAATATGTGACATTAATTAATAGTCTTTTAACTTAGTTTCTTAGTGATGAAGAAACCTAAAATTTGGTGATGGAGAAGAAGAAAAATATTGAAATTGTTTACATATATTATGCCATAATACAATATGAATATTGTGAATAAATATACTATTTAGTCTCATTATATAATTTGAATTATTAACAATGTATATGAAATATGTGTCGTTAATTAATAGTCTTTTAACTTATTTTCTTAGTGATGAAGAAACCTAAAATTTGGTGATGGAGAAGAAGAAAAATATTGAAATTGTTTACATATATTATGCCATAATACAATATGAATATTGTGAATAAATGTACTATCAAGCCTCATTATATAATTTGAATTATTAACAATGTATATGACAAATGTGTCATTAATTAATAATCTTTTAACTTAGTTTCTTATTGATGAAGTAAACTAAAATTTGATGATGGAGAAGAAGAAAAATATTGAAATTGTATACATATATTATACTATAATACAATATGAATATGGGTAATAACTACACCATCGAGCCTCATTATATAATTTTAATTATTATTAATATATATGAAATATGTGTCATTAATTAATAGTCTTTTAAGTTAGTTTCTTAGTGAAGAAGTAACCTAAAATTTGGAGATGGAGAAGAAGAAAAATATTAAATTTGTTTATATCTATTATAACATATAACAATGTGAATATGGTGAATAAATTTACAATCGAACATCGTTATATAATTTCAATTATTAACAATGTATATGAAACATGTGTCATTAATTAAAAGTCTTTTAACTTAGTTTCTTAGTGATAAAGTAACCTAAAATTTGGTGATGGAGAAGTAGAAAAATATTGAAATTTTTTATATTTATTATACCATAATACAATATGAATATGGTGAATAAATATACTATCGAGCCTCATTATATATTTTAATTATTACCAATGTATATGAAATATGTGTCATTAATTAATAGTCTTTTAACTTAGTTTCTTATTGATGAGGTCACCTAAAATTTGGTGATGGAGAAGAATAAAAATATTAAAATTGTTTACATCTATTATACCATAATACAATATAATTATTACGAATAAATAAACTATCGAGTCTCATTATATAATTTGAATTATTAACAATGAATATGACAAATGTGTCATTAATTAATAATATTTTAACTAAGTTTCTTAGTGATGAAGTAACGTAAAATTTAATGATAGAGAAGAAGAAAAATATTGAAATTGTTTACATATTTTATAACATAATACAATATGAATATGGTGAATAAATATACTATCGAGCCTCATTATATAATTTTAATTATTACCAATGTATATGAATTGTGTGTCATTAATTAATAGTCTTTTAACTTATTTTCTTAGTAATGAAGAAACCTAAGATTTGGTGATCGAGAAGATGAAAAATATTGAAATTGTTTTCATTTATTATACCATAATACAATGTGAATATGGTGAATAAATATACTATCGAGCCTCATTATATAATTTTAATTATTACCAATGTATAGGAAATATGTGTCATTAATTAATAGTCCTTTAAGTTAGTTTCTTAGCGATGAAATAACCTAAAATTTGGTGATAGAGAAGAAGTAAGATATTAAAATTGTTTATATTTATTATCCCATAATACAATATGAAAATGGTGAATAAATATACTAAATAGCATCATTATATAATTTTAATTATTACCAATGTATATGAAATATGTGTCATTAATTGATATTCTTTTAAGTTAGTTTCTTAGTGAAGAAGTAACCTAAAATTTGGTGATGGAGAAGAAGAAAAATATTAAATTTGTTTATATCTATTATAACATAAAACAATGTGAATATGGTGAATAAATATACAATCCAGCATCGTTATATAATTTCAATTATTACCAATGTATACGAAACATGTGTCATTAATTAAAAGTCTTTTAACTTAGTTTATTAGTGATGAAGTAACCTAAAATTTGATGATGGAGAAGTAGAAAAATATTGAAATTGTTTAGATCAATAATACCATAATACAATATGAGTACTGTGAATAAATATACTATCGAGACTCATTATATAATTTTAATTATTAACAATTTTTATGACAAATGTGTCATTAATTAATAATGTTTTAACTTAGTTTCTTATTGATGAAGTAACCTAAAATTTTATGATGAAGAAGAAGAAAAATATTGAAATTGTTTACATATATTATACTATAATACAATATGAATATGGTGAATAAATACGTCATCGAGTCTCATTATATAATTTTAATTATTACCAATGTATATGAAATATGTGTCATTAATTAATAGTCTTTTAAGTTAGTTTCTTAGAGAAGAAGTAACCAAAAATTTGGTGATGGAGAAGAAGAAAAATATTAAATTTTTTTATATCTATTATAACATAAAACAATGTGAATATGGTGAATAAATATACCATCGAACATCGTTATATATTTCAATTATTACAAATGTATACGAAACATGTGTCATTAATTAAAAGTCTTTCAACTTAGTTTCTTAGAGATGAAGTAACCTAAAATTTGGTGATGGAAAAGTAGAAAAATATTGAAATTGTTTAAATCTATAATACAATAATACAATATGAATATGGTGAATAAATATATTGTCGAGCCTCATTATATAATTTTAATTATTATCAATGTATATGAAATATGTGACATTAATTAATAGTCTTTTAACTTAGTTTCTTAGTGATGAAGAAACCTAAAATTTGGTGATGGAGAAGAAGAAAAATATTGAAATTGTTTACATATATTATGCCATAATACAATATGAATATTGTGAATAAATATACTATTGAGTCTCATTATATAATTTGAATTATTAACAATGTATATGAAATATGTGTCGTTAATTATTAGTCTTTTAACTTATTTTCTTAGTGATGAAGAAACCTAAAATTTGGTGATGGAGAAGAAGAAAAATATTGAAATTGTTTACATATATTATGCCATAATACAATATGAATATTGTGAATAAATGTACTATCAAGCCTCATTATATAATTTGAATTATTAACAATGTATATGACAAATGTGTCATTAATTAATAATCTTTTAACTTAGTTTCTTATTGATGAAGTAAACTAAAATTTGATGATGGAGAAGAAGAAAAATATTGAAATTGTTTACATATATTATACTATAATACAATATGAATATGGGGAATAACTACACCATCGAGCCTCATTATATAATTTTAATTATTATTAATATATATGAAATATGTGTCATTAATTAATAGTCTTTTAAGTTAGTTTCTTAGTGAAGAAGTAACCTAAAATTTGGAGATGGAGAAGAAGAAAAATATTAAATTTGTTTATATCTATTATAACATAAAACAATGTGAATATGGTGAATAAATATACAATCGAACATCGTTATATAATTTCAATTATTAACAATGTATATGAAACATGTGTCGTTAATTAAAAGTCTTTTAACTTAGTTTCTTATTGATAAAGTAACCTAAAATTTGGTGATGGAGAAGTAGAAAAATATTGAAATTTTTTATATTTATTATACCATAATACAATATGAATATGGTGAATAAATATACTATCGAGCCTCATTATATATTTTAATTATTACCAATGTATATGAAATATGTGTCATTAATTAATAGTCTTTTAACTTAGTTTCTTATTGATGAGGTCACCTAAAATTTGGTGATGGAGAAAAATAAAAATATTAAAATTGTTTACATCTATTATACCATAATACAATATAATTATTACGAATAAATAAACTATCGAGTCTCATTATATAATTTGAATTATTAACAATGAATATGACAAATGTGTCATTAATTAATAATATTTTAACTAAGTTTCTTAGTGATGAAGTAACGTAAAATTTAATGATAGAGAAGAAGAAAAATATTGAAATTGTTTACATATTTTATAACATAATACAATATGAATATGGTGAATAAATACACTATCGAGCCTCATTATATAATTTTAATTATTACCAATGTATATGAATTGTGTGTCATTAATTAATAGTCTTTTAACTTATTTTCTTAGTAATGAAGAAACCTAAGATTTGGTGATCGAGAAGATGAAAAATATTGAAATTGTTTTCATTTATTATACCATAATACAATGTGAATATGGTGAATAAATATACTATCGAGCCTCATTATATAATTTTAATTATTACCAATGTATAGGAAATATGTGTCATTAATTAATAGTCCTTTAAGTTAGTTTCTTAGCGATGAAATAACCTAAAATTTGGTGATGGAGAAGAAGTAAGATATTAAAATTGTTTATATTTATTATCCCATAATACAATATGAAAATGGTGAATAAATATACTAAATAGCATCATTATATAATTTTAATTATTACCAATGTATATGAAATATGTGTCATTAATTGATATTCTTTTAAGTTAGTTTCTTAGTGAAGAAGTAACCTAAAATTTGGTGATGGAGAAGAAGAAAAATATTAAATTTGTTTATATCTATTATAACATAAAACAATGTGAATATGGTGAATAAATATACAATCCAGCATCGTTATATAATTTCAATTATTACCAATGTATACGAAACATGTGTCATTAATTAAAAGTCTTTTAACTTAGTTTCTTAGTGATGAAGTAACCTAAAATTTGATGATGGAGAAGTAGAAAAATATTGAAATTGTTTAGATCAATAATACCATAATACAATATGAGTACTGTGAATAAATATACTATCGAGACTCATTATATAATTTTAATTATTAACAATTTTTATGACAAATGTGTCATTAATTAATAATGTTTTAACTTAGTTTCTTATTGATGAAGTAACCTAAAATTTTATGATGAAGAAGAAGAAAAATATTGAAATTGTTTACATATATTATACTATAATACAATATGAATATGGTGAATAAATACGTCATCGAGTCTCATTATATAATTTTAATTATTACCAATGTATATGAAATATGTGTCATTAATTAATAGTCTTTTAAGTTAGTTTCTTAGAGAAGAAGTAACCAAAAATTTGGTGATGGAGAAGAAGAAAAATATTAAACTTTTTTATATCTATTATAACATAAAACAATGTGAATATGGTGAATAAATATACAATCGAACATCGTTATATATTTCAATTATTAAAAATGTACACGAAACATGTGTCATAAATTAAAAGTCTTTCAACTTAGTTTCTTAGAGATGAAGTAACCTAAAATTTGATGATGGAAAAGTAGAAAAATTTTGAAATTGTTTAAATCTATAATACAATAATACAATATGAATATGGTGAATAAATATACTGTCGAGCCTCATTATATAATTTTAATTATTATCAATGTATATGAAATATGTGACATTAATTAATAGTCCTTTTAACTTAGTTTCTTAGTGATGAAGAAACCTAAAATTTGGTGATAGAGAAGAAGAAAAATATTGAAATTGTTTACATATATTATGTCATAATACAATATGAATATTGTGAATAAATATACTATTGAGTCTCATTATATAATTTGAATTATTAACAATGTATATGAAATATGTGTTGTTAATTAATAGTCTTTTAACTTATTTTCTTAGTGATGAAGAAACCTAAAATTTGGTGATGGAGAAGAAGAAAAATATTGAAATTGTTTACATATATTATGCCATAATACAATATGAATACTCTGAATAAATATACTATCAAGCCTCATTATATAATTTTAATTATTAACAATGTATATGACAAATGTGTCATTAATTAATAATCTTTTAACTTAGTTTCTTATTGATGAAGTAACCTAAAATTTGATGATGGAGAAGAAGAAAAATATTGAAATTGTTTACATATATTGTACTATAATACAATATGAATATGGGGAATAACTACACCATCGAGCCTCATTATATAATTTTAATTATTATTAATGTATATGAAATATGTGTCATTAATTAATAGTCTTTTAAGTTAGTTTCTTAGTGAAGAAGTAACCTAAAATTAGGAGATGGAGAAGAAGAAAAATATTAAATTTGTTTATATCTATTATAACATAAAACAATGTGAATATGGTGAATAAATATACAATCGAACATCGTTATATAATTTCAATTATTAACAATGTATAAGAAACATGTGTCATTAATTAAAAGTCTTTTAACTTAGTTTCTTAGTGATAAAGTAACCTAAAATTTGGTGATGGAGAAGTAGAAAAATATTGAAATTTTTTATATTTATTCTACCATAATACAATATGAATATGGTGAATAAATATACTATCGAGCCTCATTATATATTTTAATTATTACCAATGTATATGAAATATGTGTCATTAATTAATAGTCTTTTAACTTAGTTTCTTATTGACGATGTCACCTAAAATTTGGTGATGGAGAAGAATAAAAATATTAAAATTGTTTACATCTATTATACCATAATACAATATAATTATTACGAATAAATATACTATCGAGTCTCATTATATAATTTGAATTATTAACAATGAATATGACAAATGTGTCATTAATTAATAATCTTTTAACTTAGTTTCTTATTGATGAAGTAACCTAAAATTTTATGATGGAGAAGAAGAAAAATATTGAAATTGTTTACATATATTATACTATAATACATAATGAATATTGTGAATAAATACGTCATCGAGTCTCATTATATAATTTTAATTATTACCAATGTATATGAAATATGTGTCATTAATTAATAGTCTTTTAAGTTAGTTTCTTAGAGAAGAAGTAACCAAAAATTTGGTGATGGAGAAGAAGAAAAATATTAAATTTGTTTATATCTATTATAACATAAAACAATGTGAATATGGTGAATAAATATACAATCGATCATCGTTATATAATTTCAATTATTACCAATATATACGAAACATGTGCCTTTAATTAAAAGTCTTTTAACTTAGTTTCTTAGTGATGAAGTAACCTAAAATTTGATGATGGAGAAGTAGAAAAATATTGAAATTGTTTAGATCAATAATACCATAATACAATATGAATACTGTGAATAAATATACTATCGAGACTCATTATATAATTTAAATTATTAACAATGTATATGAAATATGTGACATTAATTAATAGTCTTTTAACTTAGTTTCTTAGTGATGAAGAAACCTAAAATTTGGTGATAGAGAAGAAGAAAAATATTGAAATTGTTTACATATATTATGCCATAATACAATATGAATATTGTGAATAAATATACTATTGAGTCTCATTATATAATTTGAATTATTAACAATGTATATGAAATATGTGTCGTTAATTAATAGTCTTTTAACTTATTTTCTTAGTGATGAAGAAACCTAAAATTTGGTGATGGAGAAGAAGAAAAATATTGAAATTGTTTACATATATTATGCCATAATACAATATGAATACTCTGAATAAATATACTATCAAGCCTCATTATATAATTTGAATTATTAACAATGTATATGACAAATGTGTCATTAATTAATAATCTTTTAACTTAGTTTCTTATTGATGAAGTAACCTAAAATTTGATGATGGAGAAGAAGAAAAATATTGAAATTGTTTACATATATTATACTATAATACAATATGAATATGGGGAATAACTACACCATCGAGCCTCATTATATAATTTTAATTATTATAATGTATATGAAATATGTGTCATTAATTAATAGTCTTTTAAGTTAGTTTCTTAGTGAAGAAGTAACCTAAAATTAGGAGATGGAGAAGAAGAAAAATATTAAATTTGTTTATATCTATTATAACATAAAACAATGTGAATATGGTGAATAAATATACAATCGAACATCGTTATATAATTTCAATTATTAACAATGTATACGAAACATGTGTCATTAATTAAAAGTCTTTTAACTTAGTTTCTTAGTGATAAAGTAACCTAAAATTTGGTGATGGAGAAGTAGAAAAATATTGAAATTTTTTATATTTATTATACCATAATACAATATGAATATGGTGAATAAATATACTATCGAGCCTCATTATATATTTTAATTATTACCAATGTATATGAAATATGTGTCATTAATTAATAGTCTTTTAACTTAGTTTCTTAATGACGATGTCACCTAAAATTTGGTGATGGAGAAGAATAAAAATATTAAAATTGTTTACATCTATTATACCATAATACAATATAATTATTACGAATAAATATACTATCGAGTCTCATTATATAATTTGAATTATTAACAATGAATATGACAAATGTGTCATTAATTAATAATCTTTTAACTTAGTTTCTTATTGATGAAGTAACCTAAAATTTTATGATGGAAAAGAAGAAAAATATTGAAATTGTTTACATATATTATACTATAATACAATATGAATATGGTGAATAAATACGTCATCGAGTCTCATTATATAATTTTAATTATTACCAATGTATCTGAAATATGTGTCATTAATTAATAGTCTTTTATGTTAGTTTCTTAGAGAAGAAGTAACCAAAAATTTGGTGATGGAGAAGAAGAAAAATATTAAACTTTTTTATATCTATTATAACATAAAACAATGTGAATATGGTGAATAAATATACAATCGAACATTGTTATATATTTCAATTATTACAAATGTACACGAAACATGTGTCATAAATTAAAAGTCTTTCAACTTAGTTTCTTAGAGATGAAGTAACCTAAAATTGATGATGGAAAAGTAGAAAAATTTTGAAATTGTTTAAATCTATAATACAATAATACAATATGAATATGGTGAATAAATATACTGTCGAGCCTCATTATATAATTTTAATTATTATCAATGTGTATGAAATATGAGACATTAATTAATAGTCTTTTAACTTAGTTTCTTAGTGATGAAGAAACCTAAAATTTGGTGATAGAGAAGAAGAAAAATATTTAAATTGTTTACATATATTATGCCATAATACAATATGAATATTGTGAATAAATATACTATTGAGTCTCATTATATAATTTGAATTATTAACAATGTATATGAAATATGTGTCGTTAATTAATAGTCTTTTAACTTATTTTCTTAGTGATGAAGAAACCTAAAATTTGGTGATGGAGAAGAAGAAAAATATTGAAATTGTTTACATATATTATGCCATAATACAATATGAATACTCTGAATAAATATACTATCAAGCCTCATTATATAATTCGAATTATTAACAATGTATATGACAAATGTGTCATTAATTAATAATCTTTTAACTTAGTTTCTTATTGATGAAGTAACCTAAAATTTGATGATGGAGAAGAAGAAAAATATTGAAATTGTTTACATATATTATACTATAATACAATATGAATATGGGGAATAACTACACCATCGAGCCTCATTATATAATTTTAATTATTATTAATGTATATGAAATATGTGTCATTAATTAATAGTCTTTTAAGTTAGTTTCTTAGTGAAGAAGTAACCTATAATTTGGAGATAGAGAAGAAGAAAAATATTAAATTTGTTTATATCTATTATAACATAAAACAATGTGAATATGGTGAATAAATATACAATCAAATATCGTTATATAATTTCAATTATTAACAATGTATACGAAACATGTGTCATTAATTAAAAGTCTTTTAACTTAGTTTCTTAGTGATAAAGTAACCTAAAATTTGGTGATGGAGAAGTAGAAAAATATTGAAATTTTTTATATTTATTATACCATAATACAATATGAATATGGTGAATAAATATACTATCGAGCCTCATTATATATTTTAATTATTACCAATGTATATGAAATATGTGTCATTAATTAATAGTCTTTTAACTTAGTTTCTTATTGACGATGTCACCTAAAATTTGGTGATGGAGAAGAATAAAAATATTAAAATTGTTTACATCTATTATACCATAATACAATATAATTATTACGAATAAATATACTATCGAGTCTCATTATATAATTTGAATTATTAACAATGAATATGACAAATGTGTCATTAATTAATAATCTTTTAACTTAGTTTCTTATTGATGAAGTAACCTAAAATTTTATGATGGAGAAGAAGAAAAATATTGAAATTGTTTACATATATTATACTATAATACAATATGAATATGGTGAATAAATACGTCATCGAGTCTCATTATATAATTTTAATTATTACCAATGTATATGAAATATGTGTCATTAATTAATAGTCTTTTAAGTTAGTTTCTTAGAGAAGAAGTAACCAAAAATTTGGTGATGGAGAAGAAGAAAAATATTAAATTTGTTTATATCTATTATAACATAAAACAATGTGAATATGGTGAATAAATTTACAATCGAACATCGTTATATAATTTCAATTATTACCAATATATACGAAACATGTGCCATTAATTAAAAGTCTTTTAACTTAGTTTCTTAGTGATGAAGTAACCTAAAATTTGATGATGGAGAAGTAGAAAAATATTGAAATTGTTTAGATCAATAATACCATAATACAATATGAATACTGTGAATAAATATACTATCGAGACTCATTATATAATTTGAATTATTAACAATGTATATGAAATATGTGTCGTTAATTAATAGTCTTTTAACTTATTTTCTTAGTGATGAAGAAACCTAAAATTTGGTGATGGAGAAGAAGAAAAATATTGAAATTGTTTACATATATTATGCCATAATACAATATGAATACTCTGAATAAATATACTATCAAGCCTCATTATATAATTTGAATTATTAACAATTTATATGACAAATGTGTCATTAATTAATAATCTTTTAACTTAGTTTCTTATTGATGAAGTAACCTAAAATTTGATGATGGAGAAGAAGAAAATATTGAAATTGTTTACATATATTATACTATAATACAATATGAATATGGGGAATAACTACACCATCGAGCCTCATTATATAATTTTAATTATTATTAATGTATATGAAATATGTGTCATTAATTAATAGTCTTTTAAGTTAGTTTCTTAGTGAAGAAGTAACCTAAAATTAGGAGATGGAGAAGAAGAAAAAATATTAAATTTTTTTATATCTATTATAACATAAAACAATGTGAATATGGTGAATAAATATACAATCGAACATCGTTATATAATTTCAATTATTAACAATGTATGTGAAACATGTGTCATTAATTAAAAGTCTTTTAACTTAGTTCTTAGTGATAAAGTAACCTAAAATTTGGTGATGGAGAAGTAGAAAAATATTGAAATTTTTTATATTTATTATACCATAATACAATATGAATATGGTGAATAAATATACTATCGAGCCTCATTATATATTTTAATTATTACCAATGTATATGAAATATGTGTCATTAATTAATAGTCTTTTAACTTAGTTTCTTAGAGAAGAAGTAACCAAAAATTTGGTGATAGAGAAGAAGAAAAATATTAAATTTGTTTATATCTATTATAACATAAAACAATGTGAATATGGTGAATAAATATACAATCGAGCATCGTTATATAATTTCAATTATTACCAATATATACGAAACATGTGCCATTAATTAAAAGTCTTTTAACTTAGTTTCTTAGTGATGAAGTAACCTAAAATTTGATGATGGAGAAGTAGAAAAATATTGAAATTGTTTTAGATCAATAATACCATAATACAATATGAATACTGTGAATAAATATACTATCGAGACTCATTATATAATTTGAATTATTAACAATGTATATGAAATATGTGACATTAATTAATAGTCTTTTAACTTAGTTTCTTAGTGATGAAGAAACCTAAAATTTGGTGATAGAGAAGAAGAAAAATATTGAAATTGTTTACATATATTATGCCATAATACAATATGAATATTGTGAATAAATATACTATTGAGTCTCATTATATAATTTGAATTATTAACAATGTATATGAAATATGTGTCGTTAATTAATAGTCTTTTAACTTATTTTCTTAGTGATGAAGAAACCTAAAATTTGGTGATGGAGAAGAAGAAAAATATTGAAATTGTTTACATATATTATGCCATAATACAATATGAATACTCTGAATAAATATACTATCAAGCCTCATTATATAATTTGAATATTAACAATTTATATGACAAATGTGTCATTAATTAATAATCTTTTAACTTAGTTTCTTATTGATGAAGTAACCTAAAATTTGATGATGGAGAAGAAGAAAAATATTGAAATTGTTTACATATATTATACTATAATACAATATGAATATGGGGAATAACTACACCATCGAGCCTCATTATATAATTTTAATTATTATTAATGTATATGAAATATGTGTCATTAATTAATAGTCTTTTAAGTTAGTTTCTTAGTGAAGAAGTAACCTAAAATTAGGAGATGGAGAAGAAGAAAAATATTAAATTTTTTTATATCTATTATAACATAAAACAATGTGAATATGGTGAATAAATATACAAGTCGAACATCGTTATATAATTTCAATTATTAACAATGTATGTGAAACATGTGTCATTAATTAAAAGTCTTTTAACTTAGTTTCTTAGTGATAAAGTAACCTAAAATTTGGTGATGGAGAAGTAGAAAAATATTGAAATTTTTTATATTTATTATACCATAATACAATATGAATATGGTGAATAAATATACTATCGAGCCTCATTATATATTTTAATTATTACCAATGTATATGAAATATGTGTCATTAATTAATAGTCTTTTAACTTAGTTTCTTATTGATGATGTCACCTAAAATTTGGTGATGGAGAAGAATAAAAATATTAAAATTGTTTACATCTATTATACCATAATACAATATAATTATTACGAATAAATATACTATCGAGTCTCATTATATAATTTGAATTATTAACAATGAATATGACAAATGTGTCATTAATTAATAATCTTTTAACTTAGTTTCTTAGTGATGAAGTAACCTAAAATTTAATGATAGAGAAGAAGAAAAATATTGAAATTGTTTACATATATTATAACATAATACAATATGAATATGGTGAATAAATACACTATCGAGCCTCATTATATAATTTTAATTATTACCAATGCATATGAATTGTGTGTCATTAATTAATAGTCTTTTAACTTATTTTCTTAGTAATGAAGAAACCTAAGATTTGGTGATCGAGAAGATGAAAAATATTGAAATTGTTTTCATTTATTATACCATAATACAATGTGAATATGGTGAATAAATATTCTATCGAGCCTCATTATATAATTTTAATTATTACCGTGTCATTAATTAATAGTCCTTTAAGTTAGTTTCTTAGCGATGAAATAACCTAAAATTTGGTAATGGAGAAAAAGTAAGATATTAAAATTGTTTATATTTATTATCCCATAATACAATATGAAAATGGTGAATAAATATACTAAATAGCATCATTATATAATTTTAATTATTACCAATGTATATGAAATATGTGTTCATCAATTGATATTCTTTTAAGTTAGTTTCTTAGTGAAGAAGTAACCTAAAATTTGGTGATGGAGAAGAAGAAAAATATTAAATTTGTTTATATATATAATAACATAAAACAATGTGAATATGGTGAATAAATATACAATCGAGCATCGTTATATAATTTCAATTATTACCAATATATACGAAACATGTGCCATTAATTAAAAGTCTTTTAACTTAGTTTCTTAGTGATGAAGTAACCTAAAAATTTGATGATGGAGAAGTAGAAAAATATTGAAATTGTTTAGATCAATAATACCATAATACAATATGAATACTGTGAATAAATATACTATCGAGACTCATTATATAATTTGAATTATTAACAATGTATATGACAAATGTGTCATTAATTAATAATGTTTTAACTTAGTTTCTTATTGATGAAGTAACCTAAAATTTTATGATGGAGAAGAAGAAAAAATATTGAAATTGTTTACATATATTATACTATAATACAATATAGATATGGTGAATAAATACGTCATCGAGTCTCATTATATAATTTTAATTATTACCAATGTATATGAAATATGTGTCATTAATTAATAGTCTTTTAAGTTAGTTTTCTTAGAGAAGAAGTAACCAAAAATTTGGTGATGGAGAAGAAGAAAAATATTAAATTTTTTTATATCTATTATAAACATAAAAACAATGTGAATATGGTGAATAAATATACAAGTCGAAACATCGTTATATATTTCAATTATTACAAATGTATACGAAACATGTGTCATAAATTAAAAGTCTTTCAACTTAGTTTCTTAGAGATGAAGTAACCTAAAATTTGGTGATGGAAAAGTAGAAAAATATTTAAATTGTTTAAATCTATAATACAATAATACAATATGAATATGGTGAATAAATATACTGTCGAGCCTCATTATATAATTTTAATTATTATCAATGTATATGAAATATGTGACATTAATTAATAGTCTTTTAACTTAGTTTCTTAGTGATGAAGAAACCTAAAATTTTGGTGATGGAGAAGAAGAAAAATATTGAAATTGTTTACATATATTATGCCATAATACAATATGAATATTGTGAATAAAATATACTATTGAGTCTCATTATATAATTTGAACTTATTAACAAATGTATATGAAACATGTGTCGTTAATTAATGACTTTTAACTTATTTTCTTAGTGATAAAGAAAACCTAAAATTTGGTGATGGAGAGAAGAAAAAATATTGAAATTGTTTATATATATTATGCCATAATACAATATGAATACTCTGAATAAATATACTACCAAGCCTCATTATATAATTTGAATTATTAAAAATGTATATGACAAATGTGTCATTAATTAATAATATTTTAACTTAGTTTCTTATTGATGAAGTAACCTAAATTTTGATGATGGAGAAGAGAAAAATATTGAAATTGTTTACATATATTATACTATAATACAATATGAATATGGGGAATAACTACACCATCGAGCCTCATTATATAATTTTAATATATTATTAATGTATATGAAATATGTGTCATTAATTAATAGTCTTTTAAGTTAGTTTTCTTAGTGAAGAAGTAACCTAAAATTTGGAGATGGAGAGAAGAGAAAAAAATTAAATTTGTTTATATCTATTTGAACATAAAACAATGTGAATATGGTGAATAAATATACAATCGAACATCGTTATATAATTTCAATTATTAACAATGTATACGAAACATGTGTCATTAATTAAAAGTCTTTTAACTTTGTTTCTTAGTGATAAAGTAACCTAAAATTTGGTGATGGAGAAGTAGAAAAAATATTGAAATTTTTTATATTTATTTTACCATAATACGATATGAATATGGTGAATAAATATACTATCGAGCCTCATTATATATTTTAATTATTACCAATGTATATGAAATATGTGTCATTAATTAATAGTCCTTTTAACTTAGTTTCTTATTGATGAGGTCACCTAAAATTTGGTGATGGAGAAGAATAAAAATATTGAAATTGTTTACATATATTATACCATAATACAATATGAATATTGTGAATAAATATACTATCGAGTCTCATTATATAATTTGAATTATTAACAATGAATATGACAAATGTGTCATTAATTAATAATCTTTTAACTTAGTTTCTTAGTGATGAAGTAACATAAAATTTAATGATAGAGAAGAAGAAAAATATTGAAATTGTTTACATATATTATAACATAATACAATATGAATATGGTCAATAAATACACTATCGAGCCTCATTATATAATTTTAATTATTACCAATGTATATGAATTGTGTGTCATTAATTAATAGTCTTTTAACTTATTTTCTTAGTAATGAAGAAACCTAAGATTTGGTGATCGAGAAGATGAAAAATCTTGAAATTGTTTTCATTTATTATACCATAATACAATGTGAATATGGTGGGTAAATATACTATCGAGCCTCATTATATAATTTTAATTATTACCAATGTATACGAAACATGTGTCATTAATAAAAAGTCTTTTAACTTAGTTTCTTATTGATGAAGTAACCTAAAATTTGATGATGGAGAAGAAGAAAAATATTGAATTTGTTTACATATATTATACCATAATACAATATGAATATGGTGAATAAATATATCATCGAGTCTCATTATATAATTTTAATTATTACCAATGTATATGAAATATGTGTCATTAATTAATAGTCTTTTAAGTTAGTTTCTTAGAGAAGAAGTAACCTAAAATTTGGTGATGGAGAAGAAGAAAAATATTAAATTTTTTTATATCTATTATAACATAAAACAATGTGAATATGGTGAATAATTATACAATCGAACATCGTCTTATATTTCAATTATTACAAATGTATACGAAACATGTGTCATTAATTAAAAGTCTTTTAACTTAGTTTCTTAGTGATGAAGTAACCTAAAATTTGGTGATGGAAAAGTAGAAAAATATTGAAATTGTATAAATCTATAATACAATAATACAATATGAATATGGTGAATAAATATACTATCGAGTCTCATTATATAATTTTAATTATTATCAATTTATATGAAATATGTGACATTAATTAATAGTCTTTTAACTTAGTTTCTTAGTGATGAAGAAACCAATTATGCCATAATTCAATATGAATATTGTGAATAAATATACTATCGAGTTCTCATTATATAATTTGAATTATTAACAATGTATATGACAAATGAGTCATTAATTAAATATCTTTTAACTTAGTTTCTTATTGAATGAGAGTAACCTAAAGATTTGATGATGGAGAATAAAAAAAATATATGAAATTGTTTTACATATATAATACTATAATACAATATGAATATTATAAATAAATATACTATCGAGCCTCATTATATAATTTTTAATTATTACCAATGTATAAGAATAATGTATCGTTAATTAAATAGTCTTTTAATTTAGTTTCTTAGTGATGAAATAACCTAAAATTTGGAGATTAGAAGAAGAAAAATTATTGAAACTGTTTTACATCTATTATCCTATAATACAATATGAATATGGCGAATAAATATTATATCGAGTCTCATTATATAAATTTTAATTATTACCAATGTATAAGAAATATGTGTCGTTAATTAATAGTCCTTTTAAGTTAGTTTTCTTAGTGAAGAAGTAACCTAAAATTTGGTGATGGAGAAGAAGAAAAATATTAAATTTTTTTTATATCTATTATAACATAAAACAATGTGAATATGGTGAATAAATATACAAATCGAACATCGTTTATATATTTTCAATTATTACATAATGTATACGAAACATGTGTCATAAATTAAAAGGCTTTCAACTTAGTTTCTTAGAGATGAAGTAACCTAAAATTTGGTGATGGAAAAGTAGAAAAATATTTAAATTGTTTAAATCTATAATACAATAATACAATATGAATATGGTGAATAAAATATACTGTCGAGCCTCATTATATAATTTTAATTATTATCAATGTATATGAAATATGTGACATTAATTAATAGTCTTTTAACGTAGTTTCTTAGTGATGAAGAAACGCTAAAATTTGGTGATGGAGAGAAGAAGAAAAATATTGAAATTGTTTACATATATTATGCCATAATACAATATGAATATTGTGAATAAATATACTATTGAGTCTCATTATATAATTTGAATTATTAACAATGTATATGAAACATGTGTCGTTAATTAATAGTCTTTTAACTTATTTTCTTTGTGATGAAGAAACCTAAAATTTGGTGATGGAGAAGAAGAAAAAATATTGAAATTGTTTACATATATTATGCCATAATACAATATGAATACTCTGAATAAATATACTATCAAGCCTCATTATATAATTTGAATTATTAAAAATGTATATGACAAATGTGTCATTAATTAATAATATTTTAACTTAGTTTCTTATTGATGAAGTAACCCTAAAATTTGATGATGGAGAAGAAGAAAAATATTGAAATTGTTTACATATATTATACTATAATACAATATGAATATGGGGAATAACTACACCATCGAGAGCCTCATTATATAATTTTTAATTACGTATTAATGTATATGAAATAATGTGTCATTAATTAATAGTCTTTTAAGTTAGTTTCTTAGTGAAGAAGTAACCTAAAATTTGGAGATGGAGAAGAAGAAAAAAATTAAATTTGTTTATATCTATTATAACATAAAAACAATTGTGAATATGGTGAATTAAATATACAATCGAACATCGTTATATAATTTCAATTATTAACAATGTATACGAAACATGTGTCATTAATTAAAAGTCTTTTAACTTTGTTTCTTAGTGATAAAGTAACCTAAAAGTTGGTGATGGAGAAGTAGAAAAATATTGAAATTTTTTTATATTTATTTAACCATAATACAATATGAATATGGTGAATAAATATACTATCGAGCCTCATTATATATTTTTAATTATTACGAATATATATGAAAATATGTGTCATTAATTAATAGTCTTTTAACTTAGTTTCTTATTGATGAGAGTCACCTAAAATTTGGTGATGAAGAAGAATAAAAATATTGAAATTGTTTACATATATTATACCATAATACAATATGAATACTGTGAATAAATATACTATCGAGTCTCATTATATAATTTGAATTATTAAAAATGAATATGACAAATGTGTCATTAATTAATAATCTTTTAACTTAGTTTTCTTAGTGATGAAGTAACGTAAAATTTAATGATAGAGAAGAAGAAAAAATATTGAAATTGTTTACATATATTATAACATAATACAATATGAATATGGTGAATAAATACACTATCGAGCCTCATTATATAATTTTAATTATTACCAATGTATATGAATTGTATGTCATTAATTAATAGTCTTTTAACTTATTTTTCTTAGTAATGAAGAAACCTAAGATTTGGTGATCGAGAAGATGAAAAATATTGAAATTGTTTTCATTTATTATACCATAATACAATGTGAATATGGTGAGTAAATATACTATCGAGCCTCATTATATAATTTTAATTATTACCAATGTATAGGAAATATGTGTCATTAATTAATAGTCTTTTAAGTTAGTTTCATAGGGATGAAATAACCTAAAATTTGGTGATGGAGAAGAAGTAAAATATTAAAAATTGTTTTATATTTATTATCCCATAATAAAATATGAAAATGGTGAATAAGTATACTAAATAGGATCATTATAATAATTTTTAATTATTACCAATGTATATGAAATATGTGTCATTAATTGATATTCTTTTAAGTTAGTTTCTTAGTGAAGAAGTAACCTAAAATTTGGTGATGGAGAAGAAGAAAAATATTAAATTTGTTTATATCTATTATAACATAAAACAATGTGGAATATGGTGAATAAATATACAATCGAGCATCGTTATATAATTTCAATTATTACCAATGTATACGAAACATGTGTAATTAACTTAAAAGTCTTTTAACTTAGTTTCTTATTGATGAAGTAACCTAAAATTTGATGATGGAGAAGAAGAAAAATAGTTGAAAATTGTTTACATATATTATACTATAATACAATATGAAGATATGGTGAATAAATAGATCATCGAGTCTCATTATATAATTTTAATTATTACCAATGTATATGAAATATGTGTTATTAATTAATAGTCTTTTTAAGTTAGTTTCTTAGAGAAGAAGTAACCTAAAATTTAGTGATGGAGAAGAAGAAAAAATATTAAATTTTTTTATATCTATTATAACATAAAACAATGTGAATATGGTGAATAATTATACATTCGAACATCGTTATATATTTCAATTATTACAAATGTATACAAAACATGTGTCATTAATTAAAAGTCTTTTAACTTAGTTTCTTAGTGATGAAGTAACCTAAAATTTGGTGATGGAAAAAGTAGAAAAATGTTGAAAATTGTATAAATCTATAATACAATAATACAATATGAATATGGTGAATAAATCATACTATCGAGCCTCATTATATAATTTTAATTATTATCAATTTATATGAAATATGTGACAGTTAATTAATAGTCTTTTAACTTAGTTTCTTAGTGATAAAAGAAACCAAAAATTTGGTGATGGAGAAGAAGAAAAATATTGAAATTGTTTACATATATTATGCCATAATTCAATATGAATATTGTGAATAAATATACTATCGAGTCTCATTATATAATTTGAATTATTAACAATGTATATGACAAATGTGTCATTAATTAAATATCTTTTAACTTAGTTTCTTATTGATGAGAGTAACCTAAAATTTGATGATGGAGAAGGAAAAAAATATTGAATTGTTTACATATATAATACTAGTAATACAATATGAATATTATAAATAAATATACTATCGAGCCTCATTATATAATTTTAATTATTACCAATGTATAAGAAATATGTGTCCGTTAATTAATAGTCTTTTTAATTTAGTTTCTTAGTGATGAAATAACCTAAAATTTGATGATTAGAAGAAGAAAAATATTGAAACTGTTTACATCTATTATCCTATAATACAATATGAATATGGCGAATAAATAATTATATCGAGTCTCATTATATAATTTTAATTATTACCAATGTATAAGAAATATGTGTCGTTAATTAATAGTCTTTTTAAGTTAGTTTCTTAGTGAAGAATTAACCTAAAATTTGGTGATGGAGAAGAAGAAAAATATTAAATTTGTTTATATCTATTATAACATAAAACAATGTGGATTTGGTGAATAAATATACAATCGAGTATCGTTATATATAAATTCAATTATTACCAATGTATACGAAACATGTGTCATTAATTAAAAGTCTTTTAACTTAGTTTCTTATTGATGAAGTAACCTAAAATTTGATGATGGAGAAGAAGAAAAATATTGAAATTGTTTACATATATTATACTATAATACAATATGAATATGGTGAATAAATAGATCATCGAGTCTCATTATATAATTTTAATTATTACCAATGTATATGAAATATGTGTCATTAGTTAATAGTTTTTTAAATTAGTTTCTTAGAGAAGAAGTAACCTAAAATTTTGTGATGGAGAAGAAGAAAAATATTAAATTTTTTTATATCTATTATAACATAAAACAATGTGAATATGGTGAATAATTATACAATCGAACATCGTTATATACTTCAATTATTACAAATGTATACGAAACATGTGTCATTAATTAAAAGTCTTTTAACTTAGTTTCTTAGTGATGAAGTAACCTAAAATTTGGTGATGGAAAAGTAGAAAAATATTGAAATTGTATAAATCTATAATACAATAATACAATATGAATATGGTGAATAAATATACTATCGAGCCTCATTATATAATTTTAATTATTATCAATTTATATGAAATATGTGACATTAATTAATAGTCTTTTAACTTAGTTTCTTAGTGATGAAGAAACCAAAAATTTGGTGATGGAGAAGAAGAAAAATATTGAAATTGTTTACATATATTATGCCATAATTCAATATGAATATTGTGAATAAATATACTATCGAGTCTCATTATATAATTTGAATTATTAACAATGTATATGACAAATGTGTCATTAATTAAATATCTTTTAACTTAGTTTCTTATTGATGAAGTAACCTAAAATTTGATGATGGAGAAGGAAAAAAATATTGAAATTGTTTACATATATAATACTATAATACAATATGAATATTATAAATAAATATACTATCGAGCCTCATTATATAATTTTAATTATTACCAATGTATAAGAAATATGTGTCGTTAATTAATAGTCTTTTAATTTAGTTTCTTAGTAATGAAATAACCTAAAATTTGGTGATTAGATGAAGAAAAATATTGAAACTGTTTACATCTATTATCCTATAATACAATATGAATATGGCGAATAAATATTATATCGAGTCTCATTATATAATTTTAATTATTACCAATGTATAAGAAATATGTGTCGTTAATTAATAGTCTTTTAATTTAGTTTCTTAGTAAAGAAGCAAACTAAAATTTGGGGATGGAGAAGAAGAAAAATATTTAATTTGTTTATATCTATTATAACATAATATAATGTGAATATGGTGAATAAATATACAATCGAGCATCGTTATATAATTTCAATTATTACCAATAGATATGAAATATGTGTCATTAATTAAAACTCTTTTAACTTTGTTTCTTACTGATGAACTAACCTAAAATTTGATGATGGAGATGAAGAAAAATATTGAAATTGTTTACATATATTATACTATAATACAATATGAATATGGTGAATAAATACACCATCGAGCATCGTTATATAATTTTAATTATTACCAATGTATATGAAATATGTGTCATTAATTAATAGTCTTTTAAGTTAGTTTCTTAGTAAAGAAGTAACCTAAAATTTGGTGATGGAGAAGAAGAAAAATATTAAATTTTTTATATCTATTATAACATAAAACAATGTGAATATGGTGAATAAATATACAATCGAACATCGTTATATAATTTCAATTATTAACAATGTATACGAAATATGTGTCATTAATTAAAAGTCTTTTAACTTAGTTTCTTAGTGATAAGAAACCTAAAATTTGGTGATGGAGAAGAAGAAAAATATTGAAATTGTTTACATATATTATGCCATAATACAATATGAATACTGTGAATAAATATATTATCGAGCCTCATTATATAATTTCTATTATTAACAATGTATATGACAAATGTGTCATTAATTAATAATCTTTTAACTTAGTTTCTTAGTGATGAAGTAACCTAAAATTTGGTGATGGACAAGTAGAAAAATATTGAAATTGTTTACATCTATAATACCATAACACAATATGAATATGGTGATTAAATATACTATCGAGCCTCATTATATAATTTTAATTATTACCAACGTATATGAAATATGTGTCATTAATTAATAGTCTTTTAACTTATTTTCTTAGTGACGAAGAAACCTAAAATTTGGTGATGGAGAAGACGAAAAATATTGAAATTGTTTACATATATTATGCCATAATACAATATGAATACTGTGAATAAATATACTATCAAGCCTCATTATATGAATTGAATTATTAACAATGTATATGACAAATGTGTCATTAATTAATAATCATTTAACTTAGTTTCTTATTGATGAAGTAACCTAAAACTTGATGATGGAGAAGAAGAAAAATATTTAAATTGTTTACATATATTATACTATAATACAATATGAATATGGGGAATAAATACACCACCGAACCTCATTATATAATTTTAATTATTACCAATGTATATGAAATATGTGTCATTAATTAATAGTATTTTAAGTTATTTTCTTAGTGAAGAAGTAACCTAAAATTTGGTGATGGATAAGAAGAAAACTATTGAATTTGTTTATATCTATTATAACATAATACAATGTGAATATGGTGAATAAATATAATCGAGCATTGTTATATAATTTGAATTATTACCAATGTATATGAAATTTGTGTCATTAATTAAAACTCTTTTAACTTAGTTTCTTAGTGATAAAGTAACATAAAATTTGATGATGGAGATGAAGAAAAATATTGAAATTGTTTACATATATTATACTATAATACAATATGAATATGGTGAATAAATACAACATCGATCCTCGTTATATAATTTTAATTATTACCAATGTATATGAAATATGTGTCATTAATTAATAGTCTTTTAAGTTAGTTTCTTAGTCAAGAAGTAACCTAAAATTTGGTGATGGAGAAGAAAAAAATATTAAATTTTTTATATCTATTATAACATAAAACAATGTGAATATGGTGAATAAATATACAATCGAACATCGTTATATAATTTCAATTATTAACAATGTATACGAAACATGTGTCATTAATTAAAAGTCTTTTAACTTAGTTTCTTAGTGATGAAGTAACCTAAAATTTGGTGAGGGAGAATTAGAAAAATATTGAAATTATTTAAATCTATAATACCATAATACAATATGAATATGGTGAATAAATATACTATCGAGTCTCATTATATAATTTTAATTATTATCTATGTATATGAAATGTGTGTCATTAATTATTAGTCTTTTAACATACTTTCTTAGTGATGAAGAAACCTAAAATTTGGTGATGGAGAAGAAGAAAAATATTGAAATTGTTTACATATATTATGCCATAATACAATATGAATATTGTGAATAAATACACCATCGAGCCTCATTATATAATTTTAATTATTATCAATGTATATGAAATATATGTCATTAATTAATAGTCTTTTAAGTTTATTTCTTAGTGATGAAATAACCTAAAATTTGATGATTAGAAGAAGGAAAATATTGAAACTTTTTACATCTATTATCCTATAATAAAATATGAATATGGCGAATAAATATACTATCGAGTATCATTATATAATTTTAATTATTACCAATGTATGAGAATTATGTGTCGTTAATTAATAGTCTTTTAATTTAGTTTCTTAGTGAAGAAGTAACCCAAAATTTGGTGATGGAGAAGAAGAAAAATATTGAATTTGTTTATATCTATTATAACATATTACAATGTGAATATGGTGAATAAATATACAATCGAGCATCGTTATATAATTTGAATTAGTACCAATGTATATGAAATATGTGTCATTAATTAATAGTCTTTTAACTTATTTTCTTAGTGAAGAAGAAACCAAAAATTTGGTAAAAGAGAAGAAGAAAAATATTGAAATTGTTTACATTTATTATACCATAGTACAATATGAATATGGCGAATAAATATACTATTGAGTCTCATGATATAATTTTAATTATTACTAATGTATAAGAAATATGTGTCGTTAATTGATATTCTTTTAAGTTAGTTTCTTAGTGAAGAAGTAACCTAAAATTTGGTGATGGAAAAGAAGAAAAATATTAAATTTGTTTATATCTATTATAACATAAAACAATGTGAATATGGTGAATAAATATACAATCGAGCATCGTTATATAATTTCAATTAATACCAATGTATACAAAACATGTGTCATTAATTAAAAGTCTTTTAACTTAGTTTCTTTGTGATGAAGTAACCTAAAATTTGGTGATGGAGAAGTAGAAAAATATTGAAATTGTTTACATCTATAATATCATAATACAATATGAATATGGTGAATAAATATACTATCGAGCCTCATTATATAATTTTAATTATTACCAACGTATATGAAATATGTGTCGTTAATTAATAGTCTTTTAACTTATTTTCTTAGTAATGAAGAAACCTAAAATTTGGTGATGGAGAAGACGAAAAATATTGAAATTGTTTACATATATTATGCCATAATACAATATGAATACTGTGAATAAATATACTATCAAGCCTCATTATATAATTTGAATTATTAACAATGTATATGACAAATGTGTCATTAATTAATAATCTTTTAATTTAGTTTCTTATTGATGAAGTAACCTAAAATTTGATGATGGAGAAGAAGAAAAATATTGAAATTGTTTACATATATTATATTATAATACAATATGAATATGGGGAATAACTACACCATCGAGCCTCATTATATAATTTTAATTATTACCAATGTATATGAAATATATGTCATTAATTAATAATCTTTTAAGTTAGTTTCTTAGTGAAGAAGTAACCTAAAATTTAGAGATGGAGAAGAAGAAAAATATTAAATTTGTTTATATCTATTATAACATAAAACAATGTGAATATGGTGAATAAATATACAATCGAACATCCTTATATAATTTCAATTATTACCAATGTATACGAAACATGTGTCATCAATTAAAAGTCTTTTAACTTAGTTTCTTAGTGATGAAGTAACCTAAAATTTGGTGATGGAGAAGTAGAAAAATATTGAAATTTTTTAGATTTATTATACCATAATATAATATGAATATGGTGAATAAATATACTATCGATCCTCATTATATATTTTAATTATTACCAATGTATATGAAATATGTGTCATTAACTAATAGTGTTTTAACTTAGTTTCTTATTGATGAAGTAACCTAAAATTTGGTGATGGAGAAGAATAAAAATATTAAAATTGTTTACATCTATTATACCATAATGCAATATAATTATTACGAATAAATATACTATCGAGTCTCATTATATAATTTGAATTATTAACAATGAATATGACAAATGTGTCATTAATTAATAATATTTTAACTTAGTTTCTTAGTAATGAAGTAACGTAAAATTTAATGATAGAGAAGAAGAAAAATATTGAAATTGTTTACATATATTATAACCTAATACAATATGAATATGGTGAATAAATACACTATCAAGCCTCATTATATAATTTTAATTATTACCAATGTATATGAATTATGTGTCATTAATTAATAGTCTTTTAAGTTAGTTTCTTAGTGAAGAAGTAACCTAAAATTTGGAGATGGAGAAGAAGAAAAAAAATATTAAATTTGTTTATATCTATTATAACATAAAACAATGTGAATGTGGTGAATAAATATACAATCGAACATCGTTATATAGTTTCAATTATTACCAATGTATACGAAACATGTGTCATTAATTAAAAGTCTTTTAACTTAGTTTCTTAGTGATGAAGTAACCTAAAATTTGGTAATGGAGAAGTAGAAAAATATTGAAATTTTTTAGATTTATTATACCATAATACAATATGAATATGGTGAATAAATATACTATCGAGCCTCATTATATATTTTAATTATTACAAATATATATGAAATATGTGTCATTAATTAATAGCCTTTTAAATTAGTTTCTTATTGATGAAGTAACGTAAAATTTTGTGATGGAGAAGAATAAAAATATTAAAATTGTTTACATCTATTATACCATAATACAATATAATTATTAAGAATAAATATACTATCGAGTCTCATTATATAATTTTAATTATTAACAATGAATATGACAAATGTGTCATTAATTAATAATCTTTTAAGTTAGTTTCTTAGAGAAGAAGTAACCTAAAATTTGGTGATGGAGAAGAAGAAAATATTAAATTTTTTTATATCTATTATAACATAAAACAATGTGAATATGGTGAATAAATATAGAATCGAACATCGTTATATATTTCAATTATTACAAATGTATACGAAACATGTGTCATTAATTAAAAGTCTTTTAACTTAGTTTCTTAGTAATGAAGTAACCTAAAATTTGGTGATGGAAAAGTAGAAAAATATTGAAATTGTTTAAATCTATAATACAATAATACAATATGAATATGGTGAATAAATATACTATCGAGCCTCATTATATAATTTTAATTATTATCAATGTATATGAAATATGTGACATTAATTAATAGTCTTTTAACTTAGTTTCTTAGTGATGAAGAAACCTAAAATTTGGTGATGGAGAAGAAGAAAAATATTAAAATTGTTTACATATATTGTGCCATAATACAATATGAATATTGTGAATAAATATACTATCGAGTCTCATTATATAATTTGAATTATTAACAATGTATATGACAAATGTGTCATTAATTAAATATCTTTTAACTTAGTTTCTTATTGATGAAGTAACCTAAAATTTGATGATGGAGAAGAAAAAAATATTGAAATTGTTTACATATATTATACTATAATACAATATGAATATTGAGAATAAATATACTACCGAGCCTCATTACATAATTTTAATTATTACCAATGTATAAGAAATATGTGTCCTTAATTAATAGTATTTTAATTTAGTTTCTTAGTGATGAAATAACCTAAAATTTGGTGATTAGAAGAAGAAAATATTGAAACTGTTTCCATCTATTATCCTATAATACAATATGAATATGGCGAATAAATATACTATCGAGTCTCATTATATAATTTTAATTATTACCAATGTATAAGAAATATGTGTCGTTAATTAATAGTCTTTTAATTTAGTTTCTTAGTAAAGAAGTAACCTAAAATTTGGGGATGGAGAAGAAGAAAAATATTAAATTTGTTTATATCTATTATAACATAAAACAATGTGAATATGGTGAATAAATATACAATCGAGCATCGTTATATAATTTCAATTAATACCAATGTATACCAAACATGTGTCATTAATTGAAAGTCTTTTAACTTAGTTTCTTAGTGATGAAGTAACCTAAAATTTGGTGATGGAGAAGTAGAAAAATATTGAAATTATTTACATCTATAATACCATAATACAATATGAATATGATGAATAAATATACTATCGAACCTCATTATATAATTTTAATTATTGCCAACGTATATGAAATATGTGTCGTTAATTAATAGTCTTTTAACTTATTTTCTTAGTGATGAAGAAACCTAAAATTTGGTGATGGAGGAGACAAAAAATATTGAAATTGTTTGCATATATTATGCCATAATACAATATGAATACTGTGAATAAATATACTATCAAGCCTCATTATATAATTTGAATTATTAATAATGTATATGACAAATGTGTCATTAATTAATAATCTTTTAACTTAGTTTCTTATTGATGAAGTAACCTAAAATTTGATGATGGAGAAGAAGAAAAATATTGAAATTGTTTACATATATTATACTATAATACAATATGAATATGGAGAATAACTACACCATCGAGCCTCATTATATAATTTTAATTATTACCAATGTATATGAAATATGTGTCATTAATTAATAGTCTTTTAAGTTAGTTTCTTATTGAAGAAGTAACCTAAAATTTGGAGATGGAGAAGGACAAAAATATTAAATTTGTTTATATCTATTATAACATAAAACAATGTAAATATGGTGAATAAATATACAATCGAACATCGTTATATAACTTTAATTATTACCAATGTATACGAAACATGTGTCATTAATTAAAAGTCTTTTAACTTAGTTTCTTAGTGATGAAGTAACCTAAAATTTGGTGATGGAGAAGTAGAAAAATATTGAAATTTTTTAGATTTATTATACCATAATACAATATGAATATGGTGAATAAATATACTATCGAGCCTCATTATATATTTTAATTATTACCAATGTATATGAAATATGTGTCATTAATTAATAGTCTTTTAACTTAGTTTCTTATTGATGAAGTAACCTAAAATTTTGTGATGGAGAAGAGTAAAAATATTAAAATTGTTTACATCTATTATACCATAATACAATATAATTATTACGAATAAATATACTATCGAGTCTCATTATATAATTTGAATTATTAACAATGAATATGACAAATGTGTCATTAATTAATAATCTTTAAATTAGTTTCTTAGTGATGAAGTAACGTAAAATTTAATGATAGAGAAGAAAAAAAATATTGAAATTGTTTACATATATTATAACATAATACAATATGAATATGGTGAATAAATACACTATCGAGCATCATTATATAATTTTAATTATTATCAATTTATATGAATTATGTGTCATTAATTAATAGTCTTTTAACTTATTTTCTTAGTAATGAAGAAACCTAAGATTTGGTGATCGAGAAGAAAAAAAATATTGAAATTGTTTTCATTTATTATACCATAATACAATGTGAATATGGTAAATAAATATACTATCGAGCCTCATTATATAATATTAATTATTACCAATGAATAGGAAATATGTGTCATTAATTAATAGTCTTTTAAGTTAGTTTCTTAGCGATGAAATAACCTAAAATTTGGTGATGGAGAAGAAGTAAAATATTAAAATTGTTTATATTTATTATCCCATAATACAATATGAAAATGGTGAATAAATATATTAAATAGCCTCATTATATAATTTGAATTATTAACAATGAATATGACAAATATGTCATTAATTAATAATCTTTTAACTTAGTTTCTTAGTGATGAAGTAACGTAAAATTTGGTGATGGAGAAGAAAAAAATATTAAATTTGTTTATATCTATTATAACATAAAACAATGTGAATATGGTGAATAAATATACAATCGAGCATCGTTATATAATTTTAATTATTACCAATGTATACGAAACATGTGTCATTAATTAAAAATCTTTTAACTTAGTTTCTTAGTGATGAAGTAACCTAAAATTTGATGATGGAGAAGTAGAAAAATATTGAAATTGTTTACATCTATAATACCATAATACAATATGAATACTGTGAATAAATATACTATTGAGTCTCATTATATAATTTGAATTATTAACAATGTATATGACAAATGTGTCATTAATTAATAATGTTTTAACTTAGTTTCTTATTGATGAAGTAACCTAAAATTTGATGATGGAGAAGAAGAAAAATATTGAAATTGTTTACATATATTATACTATAATACAATATGAATATGGTGAATAAATACATAATCGAGTCTCATTATATAATTTTAATTATTACCAATGTATATGAAATATGTGTCATTAATTAATAGTCCTTTAAGTTAGTTTCTTAGATAAGAAGTAACCTAAAATTTGGTGATTGAGAAGAAGAAAATATTTAAAAAAATTATATCTATTATAACATAAAGCAATGTGAATATGGTGAATAAATATACAATCGAACATCGTTATATATTTCAATTATTACAAATGTATACGAAACATGTGTCATTAATTAAAAGTCTTTTAACTTAGTTTCTTAGTGATGAAGTAACCTAAAATTTGGTGATGGAAAAGTAGAAAAATATTGAAATTGTTTAAATCTATAATACAATAATACAATATAAATATGGTGAATAAATATACTATCGAACCTAATTATGTAATTTTAATTATTATCAATGTATATGAAATATGTGACATTAATTAATAGTCTCTTAACTTAGTTTCTTAGTGATGAAGAAACCTAAAATTTGGTGATGGAGAAAAGAAGAAAAATATTGAAATTGTTTACATATATTATGCCATAATATAATATGAATATTATGAATAAATATACTATCGAGTCTCATTATATAATTTGAATTATTAACAATGTATATGACAAATGTGTCATTAATTAAATATCTTTTAACTTAGTTTCTTATTGATGAAGTAACCTAAAATTTGATGATGGAGAAGAAAAAAATATTGAAATTGTTTACATATATTATACTATAATACAATATGAATATTGTGAATAAATATACTATCGAGCCTCATTATATAATTTTAATTATTACCAATGTATAAGAAATATGTGTCGTTAATTAATAGTCTTTTAATTTAGTTTCTTAGTGATAAAATAACCTAAAATTTGGTGATTAGAAGAAGAAAAATATTGAAACTGTTTACATCTATTATCCTATAATACAATATGAATATGGCGAATAAATATACTATCGAGTCTCATTATATAATTTTAATTATTACCAATGTATAAGAAATTTGTGTCGTTAATTAATAGTCTTTTAATTTAGTTTCTTAGTAAAGAAGTAACCTAATATTTGGGGATGGAGAAGAAGAAAAATATTTAATTTGTTTATATCTATTATAACATAATACAATGTGAATATGGTGAATAAATATACAATCGAGCATCGTTATATAATTTCAATTATTACCAATGTATATGAAATATGTGTCATTAATTAAAAATCTTTTAACTTAATTTCTTAGTGATGAAGTAACCTAAAATTTGGTTATGGAGAAGTAGAAAAATATTGAAATTGTTTAAGTTTATTATACCATAATACAATATGAATATGGTGAATAAATAAACTATCGAGCCTCATTATATAATTTTAATTATTACCAATGTATATGAAATATGTGTCATTAATTAATAGTCTTTTAACTTAATTTCTTAGTGATGAAGTAACCTAAAATTTAGAGATGGAGAAGAATAAAAATATTGAAATTGTTTACATCTATTATACCATAATACAATATAAATATTGTGAATAAATATACTATCGAGCCTAATTGTATAATTTGAATTATTAACAATGAATATGACAAATGTGTCATTAATTAATAATCTTATAACTTAGTTTCTTAGTGATGAAATTACCTAAAATTTGAGGATAGAGAAGAAGAAAAATATTGAAATTGTTTACATATATTATACAATAATACAATATGAATAAGGTGAATAAATACACTATCGAGCCTCAATATATAATTTTAATTATTACCAATAAATATGAATTACCTGTCATTAATTAATAGTCTTTTAAGTTAGTTTCTTAGTTAAGAAGTAACCTAAAATTTGGTGATGGAGAAAAATGAAAATATTAAATTTGTTTATATCTATTATAACATAAAACAATGTGAATATGGTGAATAAATATACAATCGAGCATCGTTATATAATTTTAATTATTACCAATGTATACGAAACATGTGTCATTAATTAAAAATCTTTTAACTTAGTTTCTTAGTGATGAAGTAACCTAAAATTTAGTGATGGAGAAGTAGAAAAATATTGAAATTGTTTACATCTATAATACCATAATACAATATGAATATGGTGAATAAATATACTATCGAGCCTCATTATATAATTTTAATTATTATCAATGTATATGAAATATGTGTCATTAATTAATAATCTTTTAACTTAGTTTCATAGTGATGAAGAAACCTAAAATTTGGTGATGGAGAAGAAGAAAAATATGGAAATTGTTTACATATATTACGCCATAATACAATATGAATACTGTGAATAAATATACTATCGAGCCTCATTATATAATTTGAATTATTAAAAATGTATATGACAAATGTGTCATTAATTAATAATCTTTTAACTTAGTTTCTTATTGATGAAGAAACCTAAAATTTGATAATGGAGAAGAAGAAAAATATTGAAATTGTTTACATATATTATACTATAATACAATATGAATATGGTGAATAAATACACCATCGAGCCTCATTATATCATTTTAATTATTACCAATGTATATGAATTATGTGTCATTAATTAATAGTCTTTTAACTTATTTTCTTAGTGATGAAGAAACCTAAAATTTGGTGATGGAGAAGAAGAAAAATATTGAAATTGTTTACATTTATTATACCATAATACAATGTGAATATGGTGAATAAATATACTATCGAGCCTCATTATATAATTTTAATTATTACTAATGTATATGAAATATGTGTCATTAATTAATAGTCTTTTAATTTAGTTTCTTAGTGATGAAATAACCTAAAATTTGGTGATGGAAAATAAGTAAAATATTATAATTGTTTACATCTATTATCCCATAATACAATATAAATATGGTGAATAAATATACTATCGAGCCTCATTATATAATTTGAATTATTAACAATGTATATGACAATTGTGTCATTAATTAATAATCTTTTAACTTAGTTTCTTAGTGATGAAGTAACCTAAAATTTGATGATGGAGATGAAGAAAAATATTGGAATTGTTTACATATACTATACTATAATACAATATAAATATGGTGAATAAATACACTATCGAGCCTCATTATATAACTTTAATTATTACCAATGTATATGAAATATGTGTCATTAATTAATAGTCTTTTAACTTATTTTCTTAGTGAAGAAGAAACCAAAAATTTGGTGATGGACAAGAACAAAAATATTGAAATTGTTTACATTTATTATATCATAATGCAATGTGAATATGGTGAATAAATATACTATTGAGCCTCATTATATAATTTTAATTATTACCAATGTACGTAAAATATGTGTCATTAATTAATAGTCTTTTAATGTAGTTTCTTAGTAATGAAATAACCTAAAATTTGGTGATTAGAAGAAGAAAAATATTGAAATTTTTTACATCTATTATCCTATAATACAATATGAATATGGAAAAGAAATATATTATTGAGTCTCATTATATAATTTTAATTATTACCAATGTATAAGAAATATGTGTCGTTAATTAATAGTCTTTTAATTTAGATAAAGCCAATATGGATATTTTTGAAGGAGTCTGTAGTAGCTGATCTACAATTCTATAGTCGCTCATCTTAATTATCTTCAAAATATCATCTACTTCTTTCTCTAACGTAGCTCCGCTAGTCTCTCACGTAGCCTTCTTAGGTTCATCATTATCAGCAACTTTCTTTCCAGCATCAACATCTCTCCGAACAACCGGTGCAAACACACGACCGCTACGGGTCACCCTGCTATTTTTGGCTATATTTCTAACATCAGGCATTGGCTGGATTGAAACCTCCACATTATCCTCCAAGATTGTAGCTTTGTATTTGTAAGGCACATCCTTATCTAATTTGTAGAGGATAGGACTTGGCAAACTAATTACCAATGGGGTAACAACTGGCTTGCTCTTATACTCCACTTCAAAATGGGCGAATGCACCAAAACAAGGCACAATGACGTTTTCCCCTTATTCAATGCAATCGGTCATTAATGAGTCATTTCCGGAAAACAAATCTTCGTCTGAAGAGAAATACTCATCCGCGGAGGCATACTCCTCCTCTGACTCTTCTTCCGTTAAACAAACCTCAATCATATCAACTTCATGGTAATCATCCCTCTGACCTGTGATCTTGATAGTTCCATTATCTAACAACAATTGAACACCCTTCTTCACGATTGAACATCCTCGGGGGTCTCGACAGCAAACTATATAAGATCCATATTGGTGTTCCACCTGACCAACCGTATGGCAGAAGGTAGCATGCAACTGCACGAGGTCCTCATTCATATACTCCATATCAAAAATTTTGAACTCACCAGGACATCCAGAAACCATGGTCACTTCCTCTTCATACTCTACCCTAGGCCTGATTATGTGGGTTAGGCCCTCATCCATCATCTCTTGTAAATCAGCCTTTATCTTATTCCAACCCTATATGTCTGTACTGCAAATAGCACAACTGGCATGGTCATGCGTGTAGTAGCTAAATTCACAGAGGTCTGCATGCATTTTCACCAAATCTCCTATAACCATATTAATATCAAAAATCCGGAAGTCACCTGGACACCCGGCCACCATATTCACAGCATTTACTCCTCCATGCTTGGGTAGAGGATTATCTTTCACATTAGGTCTCACGTCTTTGAAAGATAGAACACCAGACTTCACCAATTTCTGTACCTCAGTCTTCAAAGGATAATAATTCTCAATATTATGCCCTGGTGCTCCTTGATGAAAAGAACATGTTTGGTCTGCCTTGTAATACCAAGGCAATGGTGATGGTACGGCGGGAGGTGGTCGTGTCTGGACCAACTTTTTCTGAATCAATACCGGTAGTAACTTTGTATAGCTCATGGGAATAGGTTCATAACTCTCCCTTCTCTGTTATACCCTTGATTCCCCTGCTGGGACGGTCTCTGATAAGAAACGGTAGTCAGAGCGGCATTCATAATAGGAGTAACTGAGGCGACTTATTGATGACGTTGATAATTCCTTCTAGGAGCGTTTACCCTCCTCTCTTGTATAACAGCATTTACATCTCCTTCTTTCTTCTTGGTAAACCCATAAGATGGCTTCTTCAAACCTCAAGATCCTTCACTCTTCGTCAAACGGCCTTCTCTTACATCCTCTTCTAAGCGGATACCCATTCCTACCAACTCAGTAAAGTCACTTGGTGCGCTTGCTACCATCCTTTCGTAATAGAAAGCACCCAGCGTCTTTAAGAAAATCTTAGTCATCTCCTTCTCTTCCAGGGGAGGAATCCCTTGGGCGGCTACCTCACGCCATCTCTGTGCATACTCTTTGAACGATTCTGTGATACGGTGGGAGAAATGACTTGAGGGTTTTGTGTTTGATCTCAAATGTTGCGATTAGCAAGAGTCGCCACCGGGTTTTCTTTTATCCAAAAGGAAAGGTGAAAAAGCACAGGAAAGACCTTTGAGATTATTTCTTGAGTTCGGGGGGTAGATTATGAAAATGGAAGGTATTAGCACCCTTTTCATCCATGGTTATCCATGGGCTCTTAGTTACTTGCTAGATCACTTGCTTTTGTTTGAAATTGTGCTTTGTGTGGTTTTTTGAAAGTATTTTGTAAAGAGGCCATTGTTTAGGCAATCTTTGTAATGATTCTTGTTTGTAAGAATGGATACAAAGATGTTTGATCTTTTAAAAATGATTTCAAGTTTGTGAGATATTTTGAAATGTGTAGGTGTTTGTTTTTGAAAATAGCAAGGATGTTTGCTTGAAATTGAGCAAGTAATTAGGAGCATTCTACCTTACTCAAAAGTCTTTCTTGTACATTTCCTTTTCCTTTGACATTGTTATCTTACCACTGATTTGGTAAGCAACCCTATCTTTGGATGTAAACGGGACGGGTGTGGGTCATCGTATAACCATGATTAGCAATATTGCAAGGTATCTTAGCATTCTTTTTGAGGGACTAAGATCATTTGTAAGGCAACTTAGATAGCATCATTGAGGGACTATGATCTTGTATTTGCTTGTTTTTGGTAAGATACCTTACATGCGTAATATGGCCATTTTTGTAAGGCAACAAAGTGGGTTTACCCTAAGGGTGTTTGTGTGCAAGTGTATTATTTTCATGCTTGATTTTGTCTTGAATTAGGGTTTTCTATTTGATTGATTTTATTCTTTCCAGACAAAACCCTAATTACTAGCATTTGTATATAAAGCGATAAATTGCGGGAGTTAAAATTACTACGCTATTACATCATTTTGGGGAGGGGGTGTACAAATTATAAATGGGGATTTGTAAGAAAATAAATCTATTTATCTATTACAGCCATATTGAATTGCATAAATATACAAGGAATGAAATGAATATAATATGCAAGTATAAAAGGAAAAGAAATTGATTTACTTTGGATTTTTGTTAAGAAAATGTCTTCGTCTTAATCAAACTAAAGGGTGATGATCAATTGGTCCAAATTAAATTTAGGGAACTAAACCTAATTTTTCAAAAGAAATAAAATTGATTTAGAAAAGTATTTTTTAGGCTTTTTTGTGAATTTAATTAAAATACAAAAAGGTTAATTAACCAAAATAAGCCTAGGTTCTAAATTTATTTTAATTTTCAAGAAAATAATAAAATAATACATAATAGTCAAGATTTATTATTTAAGTATATAAAAAGGAATTAATTTATTAGAGAAAAGTTTTTTATTTCTTTTGATTTTATAAGACAAAATAAACTAAATAAATGTAAAGATAAAAAATATTTTTGGATTTTTATTAATAACTATAAAAAATATTTATTAATAATAATAATAATAATAATAATAATAATAATAATAATAATAATAATAAAGATAAATAAAGAAAATAAACTAAAAATAAAATATGAAGAGAAAATCAGGGAGGTGTGAAAATAGAACAGGGAGTTAGGAAGCAAAAACAAAAAAAAAGAGCCAGGACCAAAGGGCCCAGTGCCTGCCAAACAAAAAAAAGGGTCAGAATATGTAAAAATAACAAAAATGGTCACGCTGGGGCTTGAACCCAGGAACATGGGGTGAACAGGCGCGCGCTTTACCACTGGGGTGGCCATACATCCGTTAACTTGTATGAAATAATAAATACATAAAACAAAACGCCCCCTGACTGTACTTCATCTTCAACCTCTAGCCAGAGGATCTGTAACTTGCTCATTTCTCAACCATTTTCAAAAATAATGTAAACATGAAAATTGCTCCATTTTGTCACACGAATCCAAAAATATAAATATCATAAACTATAAATCAAAGATGAATGAGAATTTTTAACAATACCAAATTGTGACCTAAATATTTCAGAAAGTTCAAACTCAAAATTCTCTAAGCTCAATCAAAATAAATGAAATCTATGGACATGTACAGCTTCAGGGCAATGATATCTACATTTTATCTTCACAAATGCAAGCCTAACAATGCATAAGTAATGAGATAGAAGTTCAAGAAAAATACCTCAAAACTGGAAATCGTGAAATGGATTTGAGCTTGTTTTAGGCAGTGCTGATGATCAGGTTAGCTTCCTTGGACCTCTAGAAAGCTAATGCAATGGCTGGCTTGAGCTGAGGGTGGATGGAATGGTCTGGAGAAGTCCAACTATGATGCTCTGTTTTTGGTTATGGAAGATAGGGAAAATGGTGTTACAGAAATGAAACAGGTACATGGATGAGTTACTCTTGATGAAAGGAATCTTTAGAAACTAAAAGGCCAAGAAACGCACGAGGGAAATGTGAGTTTGAGTTTCAAGGTCAGAAACTATGCAACAATGGAGGTTTTGGGCAATTTCTGATTTGAGAGAGTTTTTGGTGTATTTCAGGGTGTTCAAACTCGTGTTCTAGCTCACAAATAGTGAATCTATTTATAAGCAACAATTTTGGGATGCTCTAGTTGATCAGAATTCAAATTTGCATCCTTAGGCTAAACATGTGATTTTTTGACAAAACAAGTTTCAAAGTCTTGTGTACTTGCTAAGATAGAGTGGTTATGCTTTAAACAAGCTTGATTCTGAATTTGTGGATGGAGTGTGATCAAAGGGAACAAGTTAGAGGCTCAATGTGAACTTTATGCAAAAAGCTTGCTTTACAAGAATGGCAATGTTAACTTTGTGCCATTAATGGAAATGCAACTTAGATAATAACTCAATTGCTTGAATCAAAGCCCTAACAGCTGTGTAAACATTTAATTATGGAGTGAAAAACAAGTTTGAGGCCTGCAAATCAAAGATTATGCAGCCTAGCATGGATTTGGTTCATGTGTTCATCAAAAATGGCTTGTAATTCAAGTGACAAAACCCTAACTTCATCTCTTCGATTCTCCCTACTCAAGAATGATCTCAAGGAGTTCTTGGACATTTTGGAAAGCTTGCAATGTTATATACAACCCATCTTTGAATTTCTTTTGAAGATTACCCATGTAACTATATGAAAAAGTGTCATGAAGTTAGGTCAAAATCCTGATCAAATTAGGGCAAAATTTCACTAAGTATTTAGTTTCATGACCCTATGTTCATAAAATTATAACTTGAGATCCAAGAACTTTTGGAAGAATTGTGTGAATAAAAGTTGTAGATTTCATGGATATCTACAACTTTCATGTTGGAAGTTTCTCTTGAATCATCTTGCATCATGATGAAAATTTGGCTCAAAGTTATGAAAAAAACATGAAATTTCCAACACTTAGAAAAATTTCTAAGTTTAGAAATTTTGACTTTTGAAAATGAAATCTTGAATTTTTGATTTCTTGATGAATAAGTTTCATATTTTGACATGTTTTGATGAATTATGATCTTTGGCACTTGAATTTGACCAAAAAGTCAAAGTTTAACTTTCAGTATACAATTGACTTTTGATCAGTTGACTGTAAAATTCATCTGTCAATCCAATGGATTTGCAATGTTTTGAATCATGTCATTAGGTAAAAATGATGCAATTGAACTCTTGATATCATGCCTTAAACCAATTGACCATTTTCTAGGTCAAAAATCAGAAATTGCCCTTTCCTAATCAAAACCCTAATTTTGACCATTTTGCCCTTTTGGAGATTTGATCAAATTTCTTGAGGAATTATGGTCCAAACTTGATCAAATGATACATGTGGGTTTAAAATGTTGATGTGGATCAAAAATTATGAAGTTTGACTGTAAATTGGCCATAGTTGATATTTTCCCCAATACAACTGATTTTTAGGTCAACTGTTCAATTGATTGATCAAAAGTGTGATCCAAGGCTTGAAACTTGACATGAGTAATCTTGGGGGGTCCATAATGATCCATGAAAGTCATATAGGGAATTTGAAGTTCAAAAATCTATGTGCAAACTCAAACCCTAATTTTGGTCATCAGTGTCTAAGGAGGTGTCTTGAGCTGATCAAACCCTAGTGCAGTCTTGAGCCCAAGGAGATCTTGTGAGAAAATTCTTGATAAGTGAGAGGGAAATTTTGGGGTACAACAAAATTTTGCCCTTGTTCAATCTTCTTAAGCCTGAGGAGTTAGATTGGCAAGTTTTTCCATTCGTGACTCGAAGGTGGAAGATGATTGGCACTAAAGTGCCTAGAAATTTGCACTCGGTGATGTGGTGGTAGAGGGAATGGGCTTAAAGATGCCATTTAGAGAGGTGATAGAAAGTTGTAGGATATGGGCTTAAAGATGCAATCTAAAAGTGATTGTTTGTATTGTAATTTGTAAGTTGAAAGAATGAGTATCAGAATGGCGTCCGTGTCTGGAGCGTATCTGAACTGTATCTGGGAATTGATTTTGAATGATTATCAGAATGGCATCCATGTCTGGAGCGTATCTGAACTATATCTGAAAGCTATTTTTGAATGAGTTTCAGAATGGCATTCGTGTCTAGATCGTATCTGAACTGTATCTGAGAGTTGAATCTGAATGAGTATCAGAATGGCATCCGTGTCTGGAACGTATATGAACTGTATCTGAAAGCTTGAATCTGAATGAGTATCAGAATGACATATGTATCTAGAGCGTATCTGAACTGTATCTGAAATCTTGAATCTGAATGAGTATCAAAATGGCATCCGTATCTGGAGCTTATCTGAACTGTATCTGAAATCTTGAATCTGAATGAGTATCAGAATGGCATCCGTATCTGGAGCGTATCTAGACTGTATCTGAAAGCTTGAATCTGAATGAGTATCAGAATGGCATCCGTATTTGGAGCGTATCTGAATTGTATCTGAAAGCTTGAATCTGAATGAGTATCAAAATGGCATCTGTATCTGGAGCGTATCTGGACTGTATCTGAAAGCTTTGAACATTGTTAATGGTAGATGTCTGATTAATCGTATCCTGAAAAAGATAAAATATTAGCTAATATGCAATGTTATGTTGTATGAAATGCATAGTATAATGCATTCGCGTTATCAATGTTTATGATTTATGGATGCAATGTATGCGTATGTGAGCTAGTTTGTTGCACTATTGTTGGATTAGGGAAAATAAATCCCTGACTGCTGCTGAGGATATGGAGTATAAGTCTTCATGTTGTGAAGTCTAAGTGTTGATGAATTTCTGCTTAGAGAAATAAACTTTGTTGTAAGGGAAATGTCGTATACTGCTTGTAAAATCCTATTGGGAAATCCTGAGAAATTGAACGACTACTGCTGGGGATTGATAACTGGAAGCTCTGTTCCGCTGGGGATTAAACTGCATACCGCGGGGGATTTTATGGAAAATAACTTAGAGAGATTTCCCTATCTCTTAAATCCATCAGTGATTGTCTTTTATTTTGTTTATTTGTAAACAGTAATTATGTTCAAATGCATATGTTCAACAATGAATCATTGGACGTTTTTGTAAACAAAACACAAGCGTAAAGAAAAACAGATAGTTTTTGCACTTTCAAAGTGATATCTTTGTATTGACTTTGAGTAAGTATTTTTGTACAATGAGACAAACATTCTAGTAAGAGAATGTCGTCGTAAAAATTGAAAATTTTAATTCAAAGAAAATATAGCTATGTGCAATAATCCCATGGGGTTCCCATTCTGCTATAGCCTTTGTATCTCTGAGCATCTTGTCTATTTGTTGCCTCGTCCGAAGATGATTGAATTGATCAGAACCTCTGAGTTTGCAGGTTGTCCGTAAGGTGATCCAACGGGACATAGTCATACGCTTTAAATCCCTAACTTTTGCCTGGACCTCCCTTTCGGGTTTTCAGTCCACCGGGAAACCCTTTTTTTCCCAAGTCGCCCTTTCGGGTTTTCAACTTGTCGGGTGTACAGATTTTTTTGTTTTTGTCCCTAATTTTTGCCCGAACCTTTTTGGTTCGCCAGGATGCCCTTGTTTTTCCTAGGTATGTCAACCTACCGGGTCTCTTATGCGTAGTATCTTTTGACTATGTCTGCGTTCGCAGGGTACGGCAGGTTATCTCCATCCATGGTGGTCAAGATCATTGCCCCACCAGAGAAAATGTTTTTGATTACAAATGGTCCTTCATAGGTAGGAGTCCATTTGCCCCTGGGATCACCTTGTGGCAGTATGATGCGCTTGATCACTAGATCCCCAACTTGATACACTTGGCATCTGACCTTCTTGTTGAAAGCCTTGATCATCTGTTTTTGATACATTTGACCATGGCAGACAGCAGTAAGTCTTTTCTCATCAATCAAGTTCAATTGATCAAGTCGAGTTTGGATCCAATCGTCTTCGTTCAGCCCTGTATCCTTCATAATCCTCAGAGAGGGGATCTGGACCTCGATAGGCAAGACAACCTCCATGCCGTAAACCAAAGAATAGGGTGTTGCCCCGGTTGATGTGCGAGCTATGGTAGCATCTCATGCCAGTCTTTGTATGTGACTGTCATTTTCTGTATGATCTTTTTAATGTTCTTATTTGCAGCTTCGACAACACCATTCATCTTTGGCCGGTAAGGGGAAGAATTGTGATGTTGGATCTTGAATTGCTCGCACAATGCGGTGATCATATTGTTGTTGAGATTTGTACCATTTTCAGTGATGATCCTCTCCGAGATACCGTACCGGCAAATGAGATTTTGCTTGATGAACCGATCGACAACGTTCTTGGTAACAGAAGCGAAGGAAGCTGCCTCCACCCACTTTGTAAAATAGTCAATGGCCACTAGGATGAAGCAGTGTCCATTGGAAGTTGTTGGCTTGATTTCCCCAATCATGTCAATCCCCCACATAGCAAAGGGCCAAGTAGCCGTCAAGAAATTCAGAGTAACCAGAGGTATGTGCACCTTGTCAGCATAAATATGACACTTGTGGCAGGTTCAAGAGTGTTGATAGCAATATGCTTCCATGGTAGACTAGTAATAGCCTCCCCATAGGATTTTCTTTGCCATCGTATGCCCACTGGAATGGGTGCCAAAAGTTCCTTCATGTAACTCAGCCATGATCCTTTATGCTTCAACCTTGTCTACACATCGAAGTAACACAGAGTCATGCTTGCATTTGTACAGGATGCCATTACTAAGGAAGAATTTAGCAGAGAATATCCTTAAGAACTTCTTATCATTAACTGAAGCTCCTTCCGGATATTCTTGAGCCTCGAGATACCTCTTGACTTCGTGAAACCAGGGTTGGTCCACTACTTCTTCAGTATTAATCTCGTGACAGTGCGCTGGTTCCTCCATTCGTTCGATGGTGATCTGGGGAGCCTCGTTATCCCAATTAAGTTTAAACATGGATGAAATTGTGGCTAGAGCGTCTGCTAGATGATTTTCTTCTCGCGAGAAATGCTCGAAGCTAATCTTCTCAAAATGTGGTAGCAATGTCAAAACATGTTCTTTGTAAGGGATCAAGTTTAGGTGTTTGGTGTCCCATTCCCCTTTGATCTGGCTGATAACCAAAGCTGAATCTCCGAATACATCCAAGGATTTGATCCCCAAGTCTATGGCAGCTCTGAGACCAAAGATGCATGCTTCGTATTCTGCCATGTTGTTTGTACAATTGAAGCAGAGTCTGACAGTAAAGGGAGTATGAAACCCTTCCGGAGATATAAGTACAGCACTGATACCATTTCCAAGTGCGTTAGATGCCCCATCAAAGAACGGGGTCCATCGGGATCCTTGTTCAGGTTCGTCATATGGCCTGAATTCTTTACAGTTGTCTAACATCATGATGTCTTCATCCGGAAATTCGAACTTCATGGATTGGTAGTCTTCTACAGCTTGGTTAGCAAGGTGATCAGCTAATACACTACCCTTTATTGTTTTCTGGGTAGTATATTGTATGTCATATTCCGTCAGGATCATCTGCTGTTGTACCCCAAAATTTGCCCTCCCATATTCTTCAAGATTTGCCAAGTCAAAGCTTCAAAATCTCTCCAAGGGTTGCACAGTTCAAGGGCCTCCTAACAGTCAAAAATTAGGGTTTTGGTTCTGACAAAGAAAATGAAGTTTTCAAGGGTCCAATCAAGTCCCATATGCCTATAACATGACAAAATAAACCATTTTTGAAAACACAAGTGAGCAAGTATCTAAGAGCCCATGGATAACCATGGATAAAAAGGGTGCTAACACCTTCCCTTTCTATAATCTACCTCCCGAACCGAGAGCAATCTCTATAAGGAATTTTTCTGTGCTTTTGTCCTTTCCATTTGGAGAAAATAAAAGACGGTGGCGACTCTTTCTTCCGCGACATTTCACGAACCAGCGTTAAACAGTCAGTGTTAGATCCACCGATCACAGAACTGGCGACTCTGCTGGGGATACTAAAAATGGGGTGTACCTTAGGATTAGATCATACTTATGTTTTCAATTGCTTTGCTTTGATTGCTTTATATTTGTGGGCTTTGCATCGGAGTTTCATAGATCCTAACCCGGATCTGGGGATACCCTGTTAGGTAGCATAAGCTGTGAGGGACCTGTCCGGCGTAGACCGACACGGGTGAAACAGTGGCTACGTTGGTGTGGCCCCTTGGTCTGTACCGATATCCCTTGTGTTGCAACGAGGAGAATATGGGTCTTCTGAGGAGTCATTAAGCACCAACAACCTTAGAACCTTAAATGACATAACTTGGCCATTAGAACAGTAGCAGTATGCTACGCCCATTGAGGCTAAACTCTCGTGATGGTTCTGGCCGCAAGAAAAGATTGCGATGTTGGAGTTATGACCGATTAAGGGTAGTCAATGATATTGGGATCCTCTAAGAACCCGGTTACTTTGATAGGACAGGTATGAACCAACAAACTGAAAGAGGGTAGTACCTAGACCTCATGCTGGCCTAAACTCTAGGGGCTTGCCTTGTGTGACTTGTGTGCCTTACCATGTTTGCCTTTGTATCTATTTGTGGTGTGCTTTATCATAACATCATAACATCATGAGCATTGCATGCATCCTGCATAAGGACTGACCATTTCAAAGACAAGAGGGTTTCATCTTTGCTCTATTTTGTAGGACATCATGAGGCCTGTGCGAAGGAATACTATCCGGTTCAACTTTGTTCATTCACCTGAGTTGCTTGAAGAGTTGGTTAGCAGAATTCCAAATACCACTTCCTTCATCCAGAGGCATGGCTCTCTTCTCAGTTTAGTCACTGCAAAGCGGGATCAACAGTTGATGAGTGTTCTGACCCAGTTCTATGACCCTCTGTACCAGTGCTTCACCTTTCAAGACTTCCAGTTGGTCCCTACCCTGGAAGAGTTCTCTGATTTGCTTGGTATCCCTATCTTGGATCAAACTCCCTTCACTGGTTGGGAAAAGACCCTCAGGCTTGAGGATGTTGCTGCAGCTCTTCCCTTGACACATCAAGAGGTAATGGACAACTGGGTAGCTAGAAGCGGAGTTAAGGGTTTCTTGGCCAAGTTTCTGATTGGTAAGGCTAACAGTTTCTGGAATGACCTGGACTTTAGGGCATATGAAGACATCTTGGCTCTCTTAATCTATGGGTTAGTCTTGTTTCCTAATCCTGACAACTTCATCAATGTCACTGCCATAAGGATCTTTATGTCTCAGAATCCCGTGTCCACTCTCTTGGGTGACATTTTGCAACAACTTCATGCTCGTACTACCCGAAGACGAGGAACCCTATGGTGTTGTATCCCTTTGTTGGTGAGGTGGTTTATTTCGCACCTCCCTAAGTTCGTACTGAAGAACCAAGAAGGAAGAGGTTGGGCTCATAGGTTAATGTCTCTCACCGACAAAGACATCATTTGGACTTGCAGAGGTTTGGATGAGATAGCTGTTATTGATTGATGCGGGGAATACCCTAATGTTCCTCTGATTGGTACCCAAGGAGGAATCTCTTACAATCCATGTCTAGCACTCCGTCAGTTTGGAAGAGCAAGAAGAGCAGGGCCTCATGAGATGTTGGTGCCTCACATCAGTTTTGAGTTTCAGGTGGATAGTGATGGGTTGCGTCGTAGGTTCATCAAAGCTTGGGACAAAGTTCATAAAGCTGACCCACAGGAGTTAGGGCCAAAGACTTCTTTACCTATGGAAGCCTACTACAAATGGGTTCGCATCCGTGCTCAGAAGTTAGGTATGCCGTATGAAGCTGTCAGACCCGTCATTCTTGAGTGTCCTGACAAAGATGGTGTTCCTCCAACTGTCCTGCCTCCTCAGATACCTACTGATTATGAGACATTGAAGAGATCTTGGTCGCAACTGCGAGAAGAACGAGATTCTTACCGGGAAAAGTTCAACGAGCAGGAATTAAAGATCCAGAAGCTGACAAAGCAGTTGGAGAATGAGCGAGTCTTGAATGACTACATCCGTACTGAGAAGAGGAGACCATGGGATCAATAAGGAGCTCTGGATGTTCTTTTACAGTTTTATTTCCCTTTTCAGTATTTCCTTTCATGTAACGCCTAAGGGCAACCTGTTGAACAATTTAAGTTTCAAAGTTGAATCTAATGAAGTGTGTTCCTTTTTGTTTACAAAGTTGATTCCCGATTGTCTTTGAAAACATAAATCATACGCATTCCATTCATCATGTGCATAGCAGGTTTTCTTCTTTTCAGGTTGCTTACCGTTCTTCGCTGTTTATTTCAGCATCATGAATCCTGACTCATCATCAACTGAGATGTCCATCAAAGCTCTTCAGGCGCAGAATGCGCAATTTCAGGAATTAATCATGGGTTTGGCTCAGGGCCAAGAAGAGCTGAAGGCTCTGCTCCTGAAGAAGGAAAAGAAGAAGAAGAGGAGGACTGTTCTTTTCAACTTGGGCCGAAGGTTTGGCAACACTCTGCAGAATGAAGAGGCTGGTTCTTCTATAGGAAAGGGTACTCCTCAAGAAGGAAAAGGTCCTAGTCTGGTAGTCTCCGACAACGAGACTGATTTTGATGAGGAACAGTATCCTCCTGCGGAAGACAGATACAAGCAGTTGGAAGACAGATTGAATGCTATGGAGATCCAACAAGTGCCTGGGCTGGATTTCGGAGATTTGGGTTTGTCTACTGGTGTGATTATTCCTCGTAAGTTCAAAGCACCATCTTTCACTAAGTACGACAGGGCGTCTTGTCCCAAGCTACATCTCAGGTCCTATGTTCGGAAGATTCAACCGTACTCAGTGGATAAGAATTTGTGGATCCACTTCTTCCAGGAGAGTCTTTCAGGGACTCATCTCGAATGGTTCTATCAGCTGGATGGGACCAAGGTTCGTAACTGGGAGGAGTTGGCTACTGCTTTCTATAAGCAGTGTCAGTATAATGCCGACCTTGCCCCTACACGTACCCAACTCCAGGGTATGTCGTTAGGGTCAAGTGAAGGTTTTAAAGAGTACGCTCAGAAGTGGAGGGATCTGGCTGGCAGGGTGCAGCCTCCGTTGACTGACCGGGAGTTGGTAGACATGTTCTTGGGGACCCTATCTGGGCCATTTTTCAACCATCTTATCGGTAACTCGTCTGCAGGGTTCACTGATCTTATTCTGACTAGAGAGAGAATTGAGGCTGGGTTGAAGTCCGGTAAGATTCCGAAGGGTGCATCTACAAGCTCTGAGAAGAAACCCTTCAAGAAGGAGGCTAGTGTTGTATATGGCTCTAGAAGACAAGAGAAATCTGAGCGCCGCCAATCTGTCAGTGCGGTAATGATTGCTAAGCCTGCTGCCGCTCCTCGGCCAACCAATCCTCCAAGGGCTGAAAGACCTAGAAGAGAATTCACTCGTTTGAGCATGACCCTATCCCAAATCTTGCCGCAGTTACTATCCACCAATCTAGTGACTGTCAGAGAGGCGCCAAAGGTTGTAAACACTGCTTCTCCTAAATACAACCCAAATGCCCGCTGTGCTTATCACTCCGATAGCCCGGGGCATTCCACTGATGACTGTTGGGCATTAAGGAATAAGGTGCAAGACCTTATTGACACGAAAGAGATACAGTTTGAAGCACCTGAGAGGCCGAATGTGGTTACTGCTCCTATGCCCCAGCATGGAGTAAATGTTGTTGATGAAGATGTTTACGCTGTTTCTGTGGATGATCTAGCTACTCCTTTGAAGACTGTCAAGAGGAACCTGCTGCTGGCCGGTTTATTTTCGGGTTGCAGTGAGGGTTGCCTGTTATGTGCTGTTTCCCCTTCTGGTTGTCCTTTGCTGAAGTTGGGAATCCAAAGCCTAATGGATAGCAAGGAGATTCTGTTTAAGAAGTCTGCTGTTCAGTTGGTTCCGGTAGAAGAAGTTTCTGTGGTTACCATCTTCAATAATCCAACCAAGGCTCTCCCGAAGAAGCATGTCCAAATCATGACTGTCGCACCTGTTGTTATTACTGTTCCGGGGCCTCTCCCCTACGTATCTGATAAAGCTGTCCCCTGGCACTATGGGGCAGATGTGTATGTGAATGGAATCAAACAAGAGTTCAACACTGGCGCCAGTATCTACGATATCACTGGTCCAGCCAAGGTTACCCGCAGTGGCAGGCTCTTCTCGCCTGACATTGCACCGCCCGCTACTCGAAGACCCCTCCTTATAACACCTACAAGTGTACCTATTCCTGTTGCTGATAAAGTTGTTTCCCCTGCTGCCGAGTCATCTAATGCTCGGGGCAAAAGGATTGAAGTTGAGCCTGCCCGGATGGAGGCACCAATACCTATAACTGCTGAAGCCTCCCAACAAGAAATGGAGGAAATCCTAAAGATAATCAAGAAGAGTGACTTTAATGTTGTCGAGCAGCTGGGGAACACGCCCTCCAAGATCTCAATGCTCTCCTTATTATTGTGCTCAGAGGCCCACGCCAAGGCTCTGATTTCATTTCTCAAGACGGCCCATGTGCCACAGGAGACATCTGCAGTCCAGTTCACTGATTGCGTGGCAAATCTGACAGCGGACAATGGCTTGGGTTTCTCAGATGCTGACCTGACTGTGAAGGGAAGGGACCACAATGATGCCCTGCATATCTCTATTGAATGCAGGGGCACTACTCTGGCGCATGTGTTGATGGACACTGGCTCTTCCTTGAATGTGCTACCCAAGAAAGCTTTAGACCGTTTGGATTGGGAGGGCCTGGAGCTGAAGCCTAGCAATATTATCGTCCGAGCCTTTGACGGTTCCAAGAGGATGGTTCATGGAGAGGTTGACATTCCTATCCGTGTGGGTTCTCAAGTATTTGACTCTACCTTCTACGTGATGGATATCCGTCCATCGTATTCTTGTCTATTGGGTCGACCTTGGATCCACAAAGCTGGGGCAGTGACCTCTACCTTGCACCAGAAGCTAAAATACCCGGTCAGAGGGAAAATTGTCACTGTGCAGGGAGAGGAGGAGTATATGGTAAGCCATTTGAATTCCTTCAGATATATTGAGATGGGCGGGGAGTTTATTGAAACCCCCTTTCAGCATTTCGAAGAGGTACTTCCAATTTCAACAGCGGCAGAAACAGCGGTCGAAGAGGATGTTCCTTTGAAGATGGCTTCCCTAAAGGATGCCCGGGCTATGGTTTAGAAAGGTGAATGTACTAACTGGGGCAGGCTTCCCGAATTTACACAGAAAACTAACAAATTTGGACTGGGTTTTACTGCAGAGGGTCAGAAAGCTATGCGGAAGGCGAAGACCAGAAGACCTCCTGTGCTCATTACAAATCCAGGAGTGAATGATGTTGGGGAGGATAATGAAGTGGATGAAGATGAGTTCAATAGTTGGATCTACTCGAAGACTGAAGGCGGATTGACCAATTGGATTGTCAAAGACCATACTCCTGTTACTTTTGTTACGCAGTAATAAACTTCTTTGTTTTGCTATTTGTAATAAACAATAAATTGAACTCTATGGCCCGGTGTCTTACCCGGGGCACCGTGGTTTCATTTGTGAGGGCATATAAATTGTCATTTCATATATCATAAATAAAAATCTTGGACGTTTTCTCGCATTTCGAATCTTATGCTCCTTTTCTGTCTTTCCTTCCTTTATATATTTCAAAACAGCTGTATTTACACACACTCACTCATACAGGTTCCAATCCACTCTGGATCTCACTGGTAACGACTCTGCTACTGCCAGTTATGACTTCGAAAATCCGATCAACTTAGCCGAAGACGAAGGTGAAGATGATTGCAAAGTGCCTGGCGAGCTTGCAAGACTGTTACTCCAGGAAGAGAGGGCAATTCAACCACACGAAGAGCCAGTGGAAATAATAAATCTGGGTACTGAGGCAGATAGGAAGGAGAAAAAGAGAGAAAAAACCTTGCCACAACACTGTTAAAATATCAAATTCTTTCAAGAACCCTAAAACCTTGAAATCTTTATTACAAATCCCTCTCTCACTACAAACAAGCCATCACAGTTACAAACCAACACCTCACTACTTCTTCAGTAAGGATAAGGTTGGCTTGATCTCCATGATCCAAAGGGCATAAAAGCATTCATGTCACTAATTTTCCAGTAAGGGATCCCATGAAGGTTCATTAAGGAACGTTGAGGCCAAAACACAAATGGCCAAAAGCCAAAAGCCAAATGGCCAAAGTAGAACAACTTATGCATAACGAGACAGACATCCTGAGAAGATTAAGGAACGTTGAGGCCAGAACACAAATGGCCAACAGCCAGAACACAAATGGCCATGAAACCCAATCCAATGGCCAAAGAATGCAGACCACGGTACTCAGGAGTCAATGAACACGCACGTGATGCTAGAAAGTCAAACAAGGTTTTTTGTCTAATGGGCCAGAATACTTCAAAAAAACTCCCCTTGGGCCTGAAACCCCCCTTGGTTTGCATCCTTTTTAATTTTCTTTTCTTTTCTTTTCTAATTCTTTTTTAATTGTTTTAATTGTTTTTTTTACCATAAAATAATTTTCTATAATAAAAAACAGAAAAATCAAAAATACAAATATCTTTAATTATTATTAATTTCATCACTAACCTATTTTTTTGTAAATAAACTCTAACAATTAACTTAGTTTAATTTAGGTTTTTAAACTTTAATCTTTTTCTTAATAAGTAAAAAGTATCTAGAATTAAGTTTTTTTGACATTTTCATCTTTTTCTTAAATAAATTATTAATCATCATTATTTATCATTATTATTAATTATCATTAATTTTGTAAATAAACATGTAAATAAATTAATTAACTAGTAAATTAGGTTAACTTTAATATTTTCATTAATAATTAAAATAATCTAGATTTAGGGTTTCCTTTTAATTCTTGTTCTTTATTTTCCATTAAATACCAAAAACCTAAAAAAAACATTTCTTTTCTTTTAATAAAATAATTAATTAACTCTTAATTCAATTTAATTTCAAAAGGGTCCAACGCCCTCGAACGTGCAACTCTAATTCTTTCGCGCATTTGTTCTTATTTTTTTCTTTTTTTCAATATTATGTAATTGCTCAAGCCATTTAATAGTGATTAGGAATTTATTTACTTTCCGCATTTGTATTAAAACGGGTCTTTGTTAATTTGGCGATGTATAGACCCGCGCCTTGTAATAGCGTAGGATTTACCTTTCCGTCATTTAAATTTCCGCACTTTTAAATTCTAAACTTTGCATGAAAGAATGTATGGCCTAAATTAAAAACAAGCGTAGATCACCATGATACCTGTACAAGATAAAACATAACATGAAAATAACACACAAATTCACACACCACTCTTAGGGTACGCCTCATTGTTGCATTGCCCTCGAAACGTGGTCGTCGAGTATAGGACGTTTTAGTAAGTCCTTATGTCCGTTGATCCATATGCCTCAAAACAAGTTGCCTCGGAAAAGTTGCCTCGAATTAAAAAGGATCAATGGCATAAGGGTAGCTTCTAAGGTGTCCTATTGTTGCTCTGGTGACCACACTGTCCCTAACAAACGAATTGACCCGAACACCTCCAACGGTGGTGCTACCTACCTCTCAATGGTGGGATGGCACTACCTTAAGGACATTTACACAGCCTAATTCCTTAGGGTAGGTAGATGACTCATAGATACTTGCTCTAAAAAAAAACAAACAAAATACTTTTCACACCTTACACTTCCAAAAGCTTTCCAAAACAATTTTTCAAACACTCTTGAGGACTGATACAAGAGTCGAACTGAAATCTTTAAACGAAACTTTTTCAAACTCACTCACAATTGAAAAGCAAACCATTTGAAAACACAATGAGCAAGTATCTAAGAGCCCGTGGATAACCACGGATAGAAAGGGTGCTAACACCTTCCCTTTCTATAAATCTACCTCCCGAATCGAGAAACTATCTCATAAGGAATTTTGCTGTGCTTTTGTCCTGTCCATGTTGGAGAAAATAAAAGACGGTGGCGACTCTTGCTTCCGCGACATTTCGCGAACCAGCGTTAAACAGTCAGTTCCAGATCCACCGATCACAGAACTGGCGACTCTGCTGGGGAAATTTTTAAAGTGAGGTGTACCTTAGGGTTAGTTCATAACTGTGTTTTCAATTGTATTGACTTGTCTGCTTTAAATTTGTGGGTTGCATGGGAGTTACATAGATCCTAACCCGGATCTGGGGATACCCTGTTTAGGTAGCATAAGCTGTGAGGGACCTGTCCGGCGTAGACCGACACGGGTGAAGCAGTGGCTACGTTGGTGTGGCACCTTGGTCTGTACCGATATCCCTTGTGTTGCAACGAGGAGAATATGGGTCTTCTAAGGAGTCATTAAGCACCAACAACCTTAGAACCTTAAATGACACAACTTGGCCATTAGAACAGTAGCAGTATGCTACGCCCATTGAGGCTAAACTCTCGTGATGGTTCTGGCCGCAAGAAAAGATTGCGATGCTGGAGTTATGACCGATTGAGGGTAGTCAATGATATTGGGATCCTCTAAGAACCCGGTTACTTTGATAGGACAGGTATGAACCAACAAACTGAAAGAGGGTAGTACCTAGACCCCATGTTGGCCTAAACTCTAAGGGTTTCTCTTGTGTGACTTGTGTGCCTTCGTACTTGACTATTTGCATGCTTGTTGTCTGACACTTGAGCTTCTTACAGGTTTTGTTTGTAGTCCTTAATTAGGACTCATAACAAGGTCTACCGAGTTTCTTGCAGGTTTCGTTTATAGTCCTTAATTGGGACTCATGACAGGGTTTACTAAGTTTCTTGCAGGTTTCGTTTATAGTCCTTAATTGGGACTCATGACAGGGTTTACTAAGTTTCTTGCAGGTTTTGGTTTACAGTCCTTAATCTGGACTCATAACAGGGTTTACCTACTCCATGCATAGCATGACACCATACCATCATACCATTGCATACATCCTACATAAGGACTAATCCATTTCAAGGATCTCAAGGGCTTGTGATGCAGGTCATGATGAATCAAAGTGGCTAGCAAGGGGCAAAGGGGATTTATTTTCCTCTAGCCGAGGTTGTCAGGGGCTATGACCCACTTGATATGGTGAGCTCTGACTCTTGAAGAAGGTTCCCTTAACCAAGGTTGTTTGGAAATCAAAACCAGACATGATGACTAAAGTCAGGGGCTATGACCCACTGGATATGGTGAGCCTTTGACCCTTGAAGAAGGACTCTCAACAACGTGAAGTTCCTTCAATCAAGCTACAAATTCCAATGCTAACAATTTTCTTGTTTATCCTGCGAGATCCTTGAAAACATTGCATGCATACATACACATCATTGCATAACAGGTACCCTTCTGACAGGTCACTTACCTTTCTCGCTGTTTATTTCAGCAATGGCTTCCCAACAAGATAACCAGGACCTTCTTGCTCAAGAGACTCGGTTCGGGGAAATCCTCCTGAATCTATCCAAGGGGCGGGAGGAGCTAAGGACACTTCTCACGGAGACTTTGGTCAGGAACAGCGCTGAGGATGAACGGCTGAAACATCTGCAAACTGAAATGGATGCAATGAGAGCCCAGATGCTGGGGCAGGTGGCTACCATCCAAGACTTAGCTCGAAGACAAGATGAGCTCGGGGTTCTCGTCAACCAACTGCTTCGGGGTAACCAACTGGGGCAAACATCTAAGGTTGAAGGGCCAGTCATCATTCAACCACCTTTGAGGCAAGGGAATAAGAGAGCTCCTCAATTGGCTCCAGTGTCACAAATTCAGCATCAACCTCACCAGCTTCAGCCAGACAAGCCCAGGAGGCAATTCACCCAGCTCAACATGTCGTTGTTCCAAGCCTTACAACGCTTGTTGAGATTGAATTTGATCACATTAAGGGCTCATCCCCGGAACCCCAACACAGCATCTCCTATCTATGATCCCAATAAGAGGTGTGCCTACCACTCTGCTAGTCCAGGACATGATATAAATGAGTGTTGGGCTCTGAAGAACAAGATCCAGGACCTGATTGATGAAGGAGCATTGGAGTTCACACAAGATGGTCAGGCTGAGTTTTTCTACCATCCCTCCTAGGCTCACCATTTGAAATAACAAGCCCTGAGACTAGAAGACTTTTGTTCATTAGAATTTTTCAAGTTGTGATTTTCTTTTGATGGTTCAAACATTTACTCATGTTAAACGTTGTTACTTCATCAATGCATCGCTTATGTCTATTTTGAATCAATAATTTCGTATTCACTCTATGCAAATTATTTTCATATTTTTCTGATGATCAACTCTCAATAATTCTAAGCCTCTTGAGGGAGGATGACGAAAACGATACCACGACACTTACAGTATGCTTTTGAACAGACCCCGCTGATGAGGTACAGGCATTGTTTCAATCCCTAAACACTGGAGTTATAAGGATGATAATCCCTCGTCAACCCCTCTGAGCCAAAGAAGTAGGAGTTTTTGTTTTCGAAAATTAAAACCCTTAATCATAACCTGGGACAGGGTAGTTCTCTCAGTTGATCCAAGTGCATAACAAATGGCACCCAAAGAGGTCCTTACAAAAAAAAAGGGGACAGTGATGGTTCCGAACAACCAATAAAGAAAGGCAGTCATGATCTTTCAAAATAAGAACCCATTAAGTCAAAACCTATGAAGGAGACTTACAAAGCTGGGGCATCCCGCTGACTGTAATTCCAAAAAAGGAAACAGTTCAGGTAAAAAATAGGGATAACAAAGTCAAGAAAGAAAGAGGTCTTAAAAACCCTCGACAGAAAATGACTGCCTATTCAAAAGAAATCATCAACATCCGAACCATCACCGGAAAATCAGAGCAAAGACTCAAACAAGGTCTAACGTATGATCAACTGAGTTTAGGTTTGAAGAACATCACGAAGAGCGGGTGGGCACAAATAATTTGAGCCTTTTTCCTTTGTTTCTTAAACCGTGAACCAGGCCACGTTATAACCCTTAAAAGTCCTAGCTGAAGCATGGGTTAGTTCGAAAGCATACTGTTACGAAAGGTATCCTGACTCCTTAAGGCCTACGGTAAATACGGAGTTGACATCACGTTTTACAAACATTCACTTGTTTTATGAAAAAGGATGCATTTTCAAAATCTTCAAGACAGACATAAGCTTTGTATTTTTGATATAACAGTGTTTGCATATGGCTTTTTGTTTGAACAGCAGGAAAGTTCGCACGAGGAATATCTGGTGAACAAAAGCCCTTCCAATCAAGGGGCACGACACGATCATGGTCTAGTCATCTGGGGCAATCCAATCAAGATTCAGAGAATCTCTCAAAGGCCAAATAGCCTGGGGCAAATCTCCACCTAAGTCACTTGGGGCATTGGACGGTCAAACGAAGATCTTCTGATGGCATGGCAACATAAGCAGCCAGAGGCACCTCCCTACATTCTGAGAACGTGGACATAGTCGAAAAAATACTAAGCAAAATTAAAAGACCCGCTAGGTTGACACACCTAGGCAAAAATAAGGGCTTCCCGGCGAACCAAAAGGGTTCGGGCAAAAATAAGGGATGAAATGAAAAAACTGTACACCCGGCAAGTCGAAAACCTGAAAAGGCGGCTTGGGAAAAAATGGGTATCCCGGTGGACTGAAAACCCGAAAGGGCGGTCCAGGAAAAAGTTAGGGATCAAAAGCGTACGACTATGTCCCGGCATCTTGTCACTGGCCTATCAGAAGAAGAGTTTGTCCATCAACAACTATCAGCACCTCACAGGTCTTCCTCTCCCACCTCAGAAACAGGGGCAATAATGAGTTGCCCAAGCAATCTAATTGTTCTATCCTCCAAGGTACCAAGGTAGGTTCAGCTGGAGAACATAACCATATATCTCAATTCCCCAGAGAGTGAGCCAGCAAGTCAGCAATACTCTCTCCAAATAAAGCTATACAATCAAACCTTAAGGAAGTTGGGTATCCTCCAGCAGATCTCAACATTCCCCAGCAGCATATATGCATTCTTAACAGGCATCCCCGACAGTCTTGGTCTAAAGATTGTTCCCCGGCGGTATACCAAACATTCAATGGAGTTACTTCCAATACATCTCAAAACTTCCCCCCAGAGAGTCCAATCTAGTTCCCCAGGAAATTTGGAATTCATCTCCCCAAGCAGTAAGCTTATCCCCAGTAGATTCTGGAAGCTTATCCTCGCAGAGCACGAACGCGTCTCCCGGCTTTATTCAAAGAGTTATTTCCTTACCAGGATATAACTGGGTTATCCTCAGCCAAAAGCCACAGAAAGAGCATCCTCGACGAAGTCTTCTTATCCCCAGCGAAGTCTATTAACACTTCCAACACAACAAGGGTATCCCCAGCAAGTTATTATCAACAACTCAACAAAGTATCTCTCTCCCCACAGAGCATTACTTCCCAGCAAGATCGTTAGGGTACTTTTCTCCCCGCAGAGTAATCCATTCGCCAAGCTTATTCCCCAACGGAGTCATCTTCTCCTACCGGTATTCTTGCAGCTATCAGCCCCAGCGGAAGCAAAATCTATTTCTTAAACATCAGCCCAGGATGTGATTTCCCGGCACCCGTCAAGGATTTACTTTCCTAGACGAAAAACATACATAAACATCACATTTCCATACATTATAGCATGCATACGCGCATCATATCTTACAAATCTCATTTATGTTGAGAACATCATTGCTTGATCCATATCATGCATTGCATATGACTGACCTTTACCTTTCAGGAAAGATCCAGTTAAATTTTCAACTATGTTTCAAGACCTAGTCTGGTTCAGTTAAATCGACTCCAAAGATTTCTCTGTTTCTTATCCAGTCAAAGGCCTTCTCTGGTTCAGTCAGATCGACCCTAAGATCTCCCTGCTTATTATCCAGTTGAAGATTTTAAGACCTAGACCGGTTCAGTTAAGTCGTCCCTAAGACTTCTCTGTTTCTTATCCCGTCCAAGGCCTTATCTGGTTCAGTCAGATCGACCCTAAGATCTCCCTGTTTCTTACCCAGTTGAAGACATTCAAGACCTAGACCGGTTCAGTTAATCGACCCTAAGATTTTCTGTTTCTTATCCAGTCCAAGGCCTTCTCTAGTCCAGCTAAATCGACCCCAAACAGATTTTTCTGATAAAGACTCAGTAGAAGTTATCCAAGATTCTCTCAATGATACTGTTGAGGTTGTAGTCGCCTATGGTTCTCTCCCCGATACTGCGGAGGTAGTAATCATCCCCAGATTCGCTCAGCGTTACTGTTGAAGTCAAAGTCGTCCAAGATTCTCTCAATGATTACTGTTGAGGTTGTAGTCGCCTGTGGTTCTCTCCCCGATACTGCGGAGGTAGTAATCATCCCAAGATTCACTCAGCGTTACTGTTGAAGTCGAAGTCGTCCAAGATTCTCTCAATGATTACTGTTGAGGTTGTAGTCGCCTATGGTTCTCTCCCCGATACTGCGGAGGTAGTAACCATCCCAAGATTCGCTCAGCGTTACTGTTGAAGTTGAAATCGTCCAAGATTCGCTCAATGATTACTGTTGAGGTTGAAGTCACCTATGGTTCTCTCCCCGATACTGCGGAGGTAGTAATCGTCCCCAGATTCTCTCAGCGTTACTGTTGAGGTAGTAATCATCCCCAGATTCTCTCAGCGTTACTACTGAAGCAGAAGATATCCAAGATTCTCTCAATGATACTGTTGAGGTTGAAGTCGCCTAAGGTTCTCTCACTGTTCCTGTTGAGGTAGTAACCATCCCTGGTTCATTCATTACCATTTGAAGCTCTATATTCAGCTCATGTAACCAGTCAGGACACATCTATACAAAGAATCTGAAGACCAACTCCTGTAACAGGTCAGGTACTCATTTTTCTTTCGCAGGTACACAAGTTCTCGCTAAGGAATCTCTTACGCGATCAACACCCAGATGGCATCTATAAGCCCATCCACCTTCCATCATCTCTCAGCATGGCTCATCTCTCAGCATGGCATCTATAAGCCCATCATCCTATCCATCAATCTCCAAATGGCATCTGTAAGCCCATTCCACTATCACTGCTACTATGTGAGCGCAAATTTCTGGGCACTCTAGTGTTCAATCATCTTCTACCTTCGGATTACGAAAGGCACGTCAGCCAATCTGCATCCTCAGGTCTAAGAAGATTGAACAGGGGCAACTGTTGTACCCCAAAATTTGCCCTCCCATATTCTTCAAGATTTGCCAAGTCAAAGCTTCAAAATCTCTCCAAGGGTTGCACAGTTCAAGGGCCTCCTAACAGTCAAAAATTAGGGTTTTGGTTCTGACAAAGAAAATGAAGTTTTCAAGGGTCCAATCAAGTCCCATATGCCTATAACATGACAAAACAAACCATTTTTGAAAACACAAGTGAGCAAGTATCTAAGAGCCCATGGATAACCATGGATAGAAAGGGTGCTAACACCTTCCCTTTCTATAATCTACCTCCCGAACCGAGAGCAATCTCTATAAGGAATTTTTCTGTGCTTTTGTCCTTTCCATTTGGAGAAAATAAAAGACGGTGGCGACTCTTGCTTCCGCGACATTTCGCGAACCAGCGTTAAACAGTCAGTTCCAGATCCACCGATCACATCTGCCATCTTGCTATTCTCCTAGAGAGAGCAGGTTTCTCGAAGATGTATTTTATTAGATCCATTTTAGATATCAACAAAGTAGTATGAGTCAGCATATACTGTCTTAGCTGGCGAGCAGCCCATGCCAGAGCGCAACAAGTTTTCTCAAGCAGTGAATATCTGGTTTCACAGTCGGTAAACTTTTTGCTCAGGTAGTAAATAGCATGCTCTTTTTGGCCAGACTCGTCATGCTGCCCCAATACACACGTATTATTTGATTTTGTCAAAAGCAACTTGGCACTCGTCATTCCATTTGACTACTTGATCTTTCTTCAACAATTTGAAGATTGGTTCACAAGTAGCTATCAGGTGAGAGATGAATCTGGAAATGTAGTTCAAACGTCCCAAGAACCCTCTGAATTCCTTCTCAGTACGAGGAGCAGGAATCTCTTGTATCGCTTTTACCTTGGCAGGATCTACTTCAATACCTTTATTGGTGACGATAAAGCCTAGGATTTTACCAGACCGTACCCCAAATGTGCATTTGTTTGGATTGAACCTCAGCTTGTACTTCCTCAGTCTCTCAAACAGTTTTTGTAAGTGATCAAGATGCTCTTCTTCTGTTTGAGATCTGGCTATCATATCATCCACGTAGACCTCTATTTCATGATGTATCATGTCATTAAATAAAGCTACCATGGCACATTGATAGGTTTCCCCAACATTCTTTAGTCTGAATGGCATCACCTTATAGCAGAAAGTGCCCCACTGCGTGACAAACGTTGTTTTCTCCATGTCCTCAGGCGCCATTTTGATTTGGTTGTAACTTGAGAATCCGTCCATGAAGGAAAACACTTTGTGTTGTGCCGTATTGTCAACTAGAATATCAATGTGGGGGAGTGGAAAATCATCCTTAGGGCTTTCCCTATTCAAATCTTTGTAGTCCACACACATTCGCACTTTGCCGTCCTTTTTGGGCACGGGAACAACATTGGCAACCCATTGGGGGTAAGAGGTGACAGCCAAAAATCCAGAGTTGAATTGCTTCATGACTTCTGCTTTAATCTTTTCTGACATATCAGGCCTCATGCGGTGAACCTTTTTCTTTACTGGCGGACAATCCTCTCTTGTAGGAAGACGATGTACCACAATATTTGCATCAAGTCCTGGCATGTCTTCATATGACCAGGCAAATACTTCAACATAATCGTGTAACAACTGAATCAGATGCTCCTTAACACTGGGTTCCAGATTGGCACCCATCTTGACCTTTTTTTGGTCTTCTTTGGTACCTATGTTGATTGTATCCACGGGTTCCTCGTGAGGCTGAATGGTTCTCTCTTCTTGTTGTAGTAGTCTGGCAAGTTCCCCTGGTACTTCACAATCTTCCTCACCTTCGTCTTCGGCTTGGTAGATTAGATTCTCAAAGTCATAAAAGGCCATAGCAGTAGCGTTACCCATGGGATCCCGAATGGATGTATACCTGCATTGTGAGTGTGAGTGTGTGTAAGGGTATAGCTATCTTTGAAAGTAATGAAAATGTAAAAAGAAAAACAATGAGCACAAAAGTTTGTATGCGAAAACGTCCATGATTCATTGATGTCATATGAAAATGAGATAATAACCCTTACAAATGTACCATTGTGCCTCGAGTAAGACACAAGGTTTTAAGAGTGCAAATTGTTTTAATATTACAGATCCAACAAAGTGTAAAGACAGATTACTGTGGGATAAAAGTGATCGGGATAAAATCTCTAGCCTCCAAGTTGTTGAGCCCTCCACTGATAGTTTGGAATATCCAGTCTTCCAAGTCACAACTATCTTCAGCATCTTCTACGGCATTGACCTCGTGGTTGCTGATCTTCAGGGGTGGTCCTCCGGCATGAGCGCAGCGCACAGCCTTCTGGGCACCTGAAGTGAAACCCAGGCCAAACTTGTCAGACTTATATGGGATATCTGGGAGTTGTCCCCAGATAGTGCACCCACCTTCTTCTACCACTACTTTGGCATCCTTCAGAGATGACATCCAGAGTGGAGGCCTTGTAATCTTGGGAACAGCCTTGGTTACTGCCACATCTTGCGGGACCTCTTCAAAGTGTTGGAATGGAGTTTCAATAAATTCACCATCTAATTCCACATATCTGAAGGAATTGAGATGGTTGATCATATACTCTTCTTCTCCATGAATGGTGATAATCTTCCCTTGAATCGGATATTTCAGCATTTGGTGCAACATAGAAGTGACAGCGCCAGCATTGTGAATCCATGGTCGGTCTAGCAAGCAGGAATATGAGGGACGGATATCCATTACATAAAAATTTGAATCAAATGTTTGTGTTCCAACATTTATGGGAATGTCTACCTCCCCATGTACCATCCTTTTCGAGCCGTCAAAAGCCCTTACTACTATGTTACTTGGCTTCAATGTCAATCCCTCATAGTCAAGCCTATCAAGAGCTTTTTTAGGCAATACATTCAGAGATGAGCCAGTGTCCACCAAAACATGAGCCAGGGTTGTGCCCCTACATTCAACTGAGACATGAAATGCCTCATTATGCTTCCTTCCTCTTGGCGTTAAATCAGCATCTGAAAAACCTAGACCATTATCTGCAGTTAAGCTAGCTACGAAGTCTTGGAATTGATCGACAGATGTCTCTTAGGGTACATGGGCAGTTTTCAGGAATTTTACCAAGGCTTTTGCATGTGCCTCTGAACATAGTAGTAATGCCAGCATGGAAATTTTAGAGGGAGTTTGCCCCAGTTGCTCAACTACATCGCAGTCACTTCTTTTTATGATTTTTAGAATTTCCTCCATCTCCTTCCAGGAGGTCTCAGGGATAGCCAATGATTGTGTCTTCATCTTGACAGACTCAACCAGAACACCTTTTCCTCGAGTCTCGATTAACTCGGCAGCAGGAGTGTCAGTTGGAATGATAACAGGGGCTGTAATAGCTTTATTAGTTGGAGTATTAGTGGAGATGAATGTAGGACTGGGAATAGCCTTCGGGGGAGCAACAACAGGATTGATTATGGGTCCAGAAACTTCTTTTGGGGGAGAAATTTCTTGAGAGAATATCCTTCCGCTTCGGGTAATCTTGCTAGTTCCTGCAATATTACTGATATTGGGGTTGACTTTCTCGGAACTCGAATCTTCGGAGGCTGGCCAATCCTGCTTGATAACGTGGTAGTAGACATCCCCTCCATAATTCCATGGTATGGTTTTTTCTGACGAATATGGGACTGGTCCAGGAATTGTGATTATTAAAGGAGTTTCTTTTGGAACTGATGTAATTCTAACGGATCTTTTGGTGGAGACCCTGGAAGAATTGGTGGAAATGGTAATGATAGAAACATCTTTAAAAGGAACAGGTGGAACATAAGTCTTTTCAAACAAAATTTATTTGTTATCTATTAGGCACTGAACACCTATTTTCAACAAAGGATGGCTGGTTGGTGAGGACAAACAAAAATGACAGCCTTCATCACAGCCCGGGAACACACCGGATTTCAACAAGTTCACTTTAATAGTTAGGAGTGGGGTCATAAGTTCATCAAGTGAAGTAACAAACATTTCTTCTTCAATGGCATTGGTATTATGGCCATGTTTGGGCATAGGGACAGAAATGACATTTGGCTTTTCGGGCACATCGAATTCAATCTCTTTGGCTTCAATGAGGTCTTGTATTTTGTTCTTTAGAGCCCAACAGTTATTAGTGTCATGGTCGGAACTTTCTGAGTGATATGCGCAATGGGCATTGGGATGATAATGAGGAGATGTTGTGTTAGGGTTCTTTGGAGCTTATTTCAAGGTCATTAGGTTGGATCTTAACAGATGTGGCAATACCTGAGATAGGGTCATGTTAATTCTGGTGAATTGTCTGACTGGTCTTTCCATCCTTGGTTGGTTGTTTCTTTGTTGATCAGGTGTAGGCTTAGGAATCATAACAGCCCCCACCATTGGATGGCGCTCGGTCCTATCTTGATTTCTCTGAGGATAAACGGAAACCACTTCTTTCTTTTCGATAAATGGCTTCCTTATGGAAACAGGGGATGTATCTTTTTGAATCTTTCCACTCTTTATCCCGCCTTCTACCCTTTCTCCGGTCAATATTAGTTCAGTAAAACCTGCCGATGAAATTCCAATTAAATGATTGAAAAAGGGACCAGACAAGGTGCCCAAGAACATGTCTACCAACTCTCCCTCAGATAGAGGGGGTTAAACTCTTCCGGCTAAATCTCTCCATTTTTGTGCGTAGTCTTTTAAACCTTCATTCGAAATCATGGCCATACTCTGGAGTTGAGTACGGGTAAGCGCAAGATCAGCATTGTATTGGTATTGTTTGTAGAAGGCTGCAGCAAGATCTTCCCATTTGTGAACGTTGGCTCTTTCTAGTTGGTAAAACCAGTCAAGTTGAGTTCCAGATAGACTGTCTTGGAAGAAGTGTACCCATAAGTCTTTGTCAGCGGTATGGGTTGGATTTTCCTCATATAGGATCGGAGATGCATTTTTGGTCATGAGACTCCGTCATACTTGGTGAACACAGGTGCTCTGAATTTCGGGGGAATGACAATCCCCAACACTAACCCCAATTCCTCAAAGTCCAAGCCAGGCACTTTTTTGATTTCCATCGCACTCAACCATTCTTCGATATGTTTATACTTGTCATCAGCTTGAGGGTATTGTTCTTCAGAATAGTCTTCTTCTTCTTCTTCTTCTTCCTATTCCGATTCTGACGGGACAACTGTTTCCTTGCCTTTCTCATCTTGATTGTCTATTTCATCGGATGTTGTTGCAAAGTCTAAGGTCCTTCTTGTCTGCCCACGAAATCTTCTTCCCATGTTTAGGACTCCAGTCACCTTCTTTGTCTTCTTTTTCTTCTCCTCAGCCAGCAAAGTCTTCAACTCTTCTTGTCCTTTGGCTAGGGTCAAGAGCAACTGTTGAAACTGTGTATTCTGATCTTGGAGGTCCTTCACTGTTTGCTCGAGATCCATCTTACTGAAATAAACAGTAGAGAGATGAGGAGACTTGTTGCAAAATACTTGCTTATGTTATGATGAATGGTATATGCATATGTAATGATTTCAAGGATTTCAAAGATTCAAATTTGTTTTAGACAAAAAGGAAACACACGTTATATTAATAAGTTAAAGTTTGAGTACATCAATGCCTCTTGGGCTTATAAGGAAATACAAAAGCTCTAAGATAAAAAGATAGTGCGCATCCTCTTTGGCGCGATGTAGGAATTGAGAGTCTGCTCCTCATAAAGTAGCCTAGTGAGTTCCAAAACCCTCTTCTCGCTCGCGTAGAATTAGGCTTTGAAGGTATCTCTCTCTCCCTTGAGTTATATCCAATCCCTTTTTAGGTCTTCAAGAGAGGTAGGCATGTCAGGATGTAGGATAGTGTACGGAACATCTCCTTCCACGACAGGCTCAATGATTACCGGGAGAATGGAGGGGTAAGGCATCATAAGACTCTGAGCATGAGTTCGTACCCATTTGAGGTAAGGCTCAAGAGGGATGGAATTTTTATGCCCCAGAGTCTTGCTATCCACCTTGTTTAACATCCTCCAAGCTCGGATAAATCTCTGGCGAAGACCTTGATCGTCGTTGTCGTAGTCAAATACCAAACCTTGAATTAGCATCTCGTGCAGGCCATCCCTTCGGGCGTAACCAAACTGTCTTAAGGCTAAGAAGGGGTTGTAGGTGATACCTCCCCTAATGCCAAGTAAAGTGACATTAGGTAATTCTCCACAACCGTCAACAATGATAACATTCTCTTTGGATCGGGAGCACCAATGAATTCTGAATGTTTGAGCGTCATCAACCTTTGTGACCATCTTGAACCTTGCTCATTTTTAATACATATTGGGGAAGATGCGAAATAAACTATCTTGCCAAGAGAGGAGTGCAACACATAAGGACACCTATTTTCCTCATTGTGCGAGTGTGAAAAGAGTGTAGGACATCTCCTAGCAATGTAGGCATCGGGTTGCGGGATATGAAGATTTTAACAGCGTTGACATCTATGGGTTGGTCAGGATTTGGAAACAAAACCATCCCATAGATGAGGAGAGCCACAATTTCCTTAAAGGCTTGCAAGTCCAAGGAATTCCAACAATTTTGGGCTTTCTCAAACAGGAACTTTGCTAGGAAACCTTTGACACCACTCCTTATTTCCCAATGAGTTGTGATATCAGATGAGTGCAAGTGTAGAGCTTGAGAAATCTCTTCTGGCTTTGGGTCTCTTTCCATACCGTTGAAAGGTAGTTGATTGAGAATGGGAATCCTCAAGAGTTGGGAGAATTCTTCCAAAGTTGGCACAAGTTGATAATCAGGAAATGTGAAGCAATGGTGTAAAGGATCAAAGAACTGAAAGAGCACCTTCATCACATCCTTATATGTGTTGGAGGTGACCAAGTTGAGTAAGCGACCATGTCTCTTAGTGAATGGAGAGTTTTTAGGAATCCTTGAATCTAGCTCCTTAAGTTGTGGAGGGATCCTTATAAGATTGACTTGAATAGTTTTCCTGCGAAGTGAATCCATATCCTACAAAACAAGAACAAAGATGAATCCTAAAAATCCTTGAAATGCTTAGTGGATGTATATGATGTTCATGATGTTATGTAAAAGTATGCATATACAAACAAAACAACAAATCCTTAGGTTTAGGCTTGCATGGAGTTTTATAGGTAAGTACCCTCTTGAAGTTTAGTTGGATTAAACCTGTCCTAGTAATAGTAATCGGGTTCTAAGGAGCTCAATATCACTGGTTTGTTTCCTTGGTCATTGTTTCAGCACAAGCCTCTTTAATGGCGACCGAAATATCCCAAGAAACCAAATCTCAATGATTGTAGTATCGAGTATCTAGCAACTTCAGACTACACCAAAGCCGATCATCTCACTACATCCTAAAGGCCAAGTTGGTCAAGTAAAGGTTCTAAAAGTTCATTAGTGCTTTATGACATCACTCAATGGTCCTGTATTCTCTTTGATTAACTCAAAGTCTACCAGTACTCACAAATATGTCGCACTAACGTAGCTATTGTTTAGACCATGTCGGTACACCCTGTATAGTTTCCACAACGTATTGCTACTTACCTATAATGTATCCTGAATCTGGGTAGAGGATTTAAACCCAAACAAAGAACCATAATGTAGAGCATACAAGTCAAACAATGTAAGCAAATAAATGTGATATATCCCTAAGGTAACCCCACTTTTAGAATTGTCCCCAGTAGAGTCTCGAGTTTTGTGATATGGTGGGAGAACAGACTTGAGGGTTTTGCGTTTGATCGCAAATGTTGCGGTTAGCAAGAGTCACCACCGACTTTTGTTTTATCCAAAAAGAAAGGTGAAAAAGCACAGGAAATACCTTTGAGATTATTTCTTGAGTTTGGGGGGTAGATTATGAAAAGGGAAGGTATTAGCACCCTTTTCATCCATGGTTATCCATGGGCTCTTAGTTACTTGCTAGATCACTTGCTTTTGTTTGAAATTGTGCTTTGTTTGGTTTTTTGAAAGTATTTTGTAAATAGGCCATTGTTTAGGAAATCTTTGTAATGATTCTTGTTTGTAAGAATATATACAAAGATGCTTGATCTTTTGAAAATGTTTTCAAGTTTGTAAGATATTTTGAAATGTGTAGGTGTTTGTTTTTGAAAATAGCAAGGATGTTTGCTTGAAATTGAGCAAGTAATTAGGAGCACTCTACCTTACTCAAAAGTCTTTCTTGTACATTTCCTTTTCCTTTGACATTGTTATCTTACCATTGATTTGGTAAGTAACCCTATCTTTAGATGTAAACGGGACGGGCGTGGGTTATCGTATAACCATGATTAGCAATATTGCAAGGTATCTTAGCATTCTTTTTTAGGGACTAAGATCATTTGTAAGGCAACTTAGATAGCATCATCGAGGGACTATGATCTTGTATTTTTTTGTTTTTGCTAAGATACCTTACATGCGTAATATGGCCATTTTTGTAAGGCAACAAAGTGGGTTTACCCTAAGGGTGTTTGTGTGCAAGTGTATTATTTTCATGCTTGATTTTGTCTTGAATTAGGGTTTTCTATTTGATTGATTTTATTCTTTCCAGACAAAACCCTAATTATTAGCATTTGTATATAAAGCGATAAATTGCAGGAGTTAAAATTACTATGCTATTACATCATTTAGGGGAGGGGTGTACAAATTACAAATGGGGATTTGCAAGAAAATAAATCTATTTATCTATTACAACCATATTGAATTGCATAAATATACAAGGAATGAAATGAATATAATATACAAGTATAAAAGGAAAAGAAATTGATTTATTTTGGATTTTTGTTAAGAAAATGACTTGGTCTTAATCAAACTAAAGGGTGATGATCAATTGGTCCAAATTAAATTTAGGGAATTAAACCTAATTTTTTAAAAGAAATAAAATTGATTTAGAAAAGTATTTTTTTAGGGTTTTTTGTGAATTTAATTAAAATACAAAAAGGTTAATTAACCAAAATAAGCCTAGGTTCTAAATTTATTTTAATTTTCAAGAAAATAATAAAATTATACATAATAGTCAAGATTTATTATCTAAGTATATAAAAAGGAATTAATTTATTAAAGAAAAGCTTTTTATTTCTTTTGATTTTATAAGACAAAATAAACTAAATAAATGTAAAGATAAAAAATATTTTTGGATTTTTATTATAACTATAAAAAATATTTATTAATAATAATAAAAATAATATTAATAATAATAATAAAGATAAATAAAGAAAATAAAATTAAAATAAAATATGAAGAGAAAATCAGGGAGGTGTGAAAATAGAACAGGGAGTTAGGAAGCAAAAACAAAAAAATAGAGCCAGGCCCAAAGGGCCCAGCGCCTGCCAAACAAAAAAAAGGGTCAGAATATGTAAAAATAACAAAAATGGTCACGCTGGGGCTTGAACCCAGAACCATGGGGTGAACAGGTGCGCGCTTTACCACTGGGGTGGCTATACATTCGTTAACTTGTATGAAATAATAAATACATAACACAAAACGCGCCCTGACTGTACTTCATCTTCAACCTCCAGCCAAAGCATCTGTAACTTGCTCATTTCTCAACCATTTACAAAAATGTAAACATGAAAATTGCTCCATTTTGTCACACAAATCCAAACATATAAATATCGTAAACTATAAATCAAAGATGAATGAGAATTTTTAACAGTACCAAATTCTGACCTAAATATTTCAGAAAGTTCAAACTCAAAGTTCTCCTAGCTCAATCAAAATAAATGAAATTTATGGACATGTACAGCTTCAGGGCAATGATATCTACGTTTTATCTTCACAAATGCAAGCCTAACAATGCCTAAGTAATGAGATAGAAGTTCAAGAAAATACCTCAAAACTGGAAATTGTAAAATGGATTTGAGCTTGTTTCATGCAGTGTTGATGATCAGGTTAGCTTCCTTAGACCTCTAGGAAGCTAATGCAATGGCTGGCTTGAGCTGAGAGTAGGTGGAATGGTCTGGAGAAGTCCAACTATGATGCTCTATTTTTGGTTATGGAAGATAGGGAAAATGGTGTTACAGAAATGAAACAGGTACAGGGATGAGTTACTCTTGATGCAAGGAAGCTTTAGAAACTAAAAGGCCAAGAAACGCACGAGGGAAATGTGAGTTTGAGGTTCAAGGTTAGAAACTGTGCAACAATGGAGTTTTTGGGAAATTTTTGATTTGAGAGAGTTTTGGTGTATTTCAGGGTGTTCAACTCGTGTTCTAACTCACAAATAGTGACTCTATTTATAAGCAACAAGTTTGGTATGCTCTAGTTGATCAGAATTAAAATTTGCATCCTTAAGCTAAACATGTGATTTTTTGACAAAACAAGTGTCAAAGTCTTGTGTACTTGTTAAGATATAGTGGTTATGCTTTAAACAAGCTTGCTTATGACTTTTTGGATAGAGTGTTATCAGAGGGAACAAGTTATAGGCTCAATGTGAACTTTATGCAAAAAGCTTGCTTTACAAGAATGGCAATGTTAACTTTGTGCCATTAATGGAAATGCAACTTGGATAATAGCTCAATTGGTTGGATCAAAGCCCTAACAATTGTGTAAACATTTAATTATGGAGTTACAAACATGTTTGAGGCCTTCAAAGCAAATATTATGCAACCTAGCATGGATTTGGTTCATGTGTTCATCAAAAATGGCTTGTAATTCAAGTGACAAAACCCTAACTTAATCTCTTCGATTCTCCCTACTCAAGAATGATCTCAAGGAGTTATTTGACATTTTGGAAAGCTTTCAATGTTCTATACAACCCGTCTTTGAATTTATTTTGAATATTCCCCTTGGAACTATATGAAAAGTGTCATGAAGTTAGGTCAAAATCCTGGTCAAATTAGGGCAAAATTTCACTAAGTATTTAGTTTCACGACCCTATGTTCAGAAAATTATAACTTGAGATCCAAGCACTTTTGGAAGAAGTTGTGTGAATAAAATTTTTATATTTCATGGATATCTACAACTTTCATGTTGGAAGTTTCTCTTGAATCATCTTGCATCATGGTGAAAATTTGGCTCAAAGTTATGAAAAAGCATGAAATTTCCAACACTTAGAAAAATTTCTAAGTTTAGAAATTTTGACTTTTCAAAATGAAATATTGACTTTTTGATTTCTTGATGAATAAGTTTCATATTTTGACATGTTTTGACGAATTATGATCTTTGGCACTTGAATTTGACCAAAAAGTCAAAGTTTGACTTTTCAGTTTACAATTGACTTTTGATCAGTTGACTGCAAAATTCATCTGTCAATCCAATGGATTTGCAATGTTTTGAATCATGTCATTAGGTAAAAATGATGCAATTGGACTCTTGAGATCATTCCTTAAACCAATTGACCATTTGCTAGGTCAAAATTCAGAAATTGCCCTTTCCCAATTGTTGCACCCCAAAATTTGCCCTCTCATTTCTCAAGGAATCACCCTGGATCCTCAAGTGTGTTTTCATCAAGTCTCCAGGTCTTGAATTATCAATTTTACCAAGAAGACCATTCACAAGGGAAAAATGGTCATTTGCACACTAATAAGTCTAACTTTGACTTTTGGGTCAAAATAAAATCTCAAAAATCATATTTCATCAAGACATGTTGAAATATGAAGTTTGCTTCGTCAAGAGTTTCAAAAGTCAGATTTTATTTTGGAAGAATCAAATTCTAAAAACTTAGAATTTTTTCTAAGTATTTAAGAAATATGACAATTTCAGAACTTCTGAGCCAGTGTTCACATTCAGCAAATTCTGGATGTTCTCAAGACAGAGTTTAGTCAGAACTTCTGAGCCAGTGTTCACAAAGGTTCGGTCAGAGTTTGCAAGGTTAAAATAAAGAAGGTAACAAAGCATGTTTTAAGTATACTGGAAGTTCTGAAGGATCCTTCAGAACATGCTGGAGTCAGAAGATAAGAGGATCAGAAGATGAGATGCTACGCTGAAGCAAAACTTCTAATCTAGAGTTAGGCAAGGGTGCAGAGTTTCACATGGGAACTCATTTAATGCTCACAACCGCCTCTGAGTCTTTATCCAAGGGATTCACACCAAGTGTACCCCTACTGCCTTGGGAAGACAAATTTTTGTGCAAAAGTATGCTAGACCCACGCGCTGTCTCTACTTTTCATTAATTCACGCTGCCAAATCCAGCTGAGGCGCTATTAACCATCCAACTTGAATACGTTAAACCCCCACTTGTTTAAGCTTACTTTAAGAATAAGTCAGCATCTATCATATGATGTTGGTGCAACTTGACCGCCCCAACTGCAAAAACTTTGCCTATAAATAGAACAACATTGGCCACTGAGAAAAGTCCAGAAAATTTGTGAAAGAGACGAGATAATTAAGGAAGAAAGCTTTGAACCACTGCAAAAATTTCAAGAACCCAGGAAACTATAAACACAAAATACCAAAATCTTAGCATTGATTCCTTATATTCAAACTCCATCCTTCATCAAGTGTTCTTGATCAAAGCTGTCCCAAACTCTATAATCAAACAGTAACACATTCTCCTCCAAAATCTATTTCAAAGGAAGTCAGGATACCACCCTTTGGTTGTTCCAGAAATTACAAACTTCCAACCTGCTGAGTACGTGAAGAAGTTGCTCAGAACATCACCAGAATTTAAGACCAATTTCCAGTTCACAGAACTCTTTCCAGCTGCAAGGTAAGTTTTTTGCTGACTCTCATCATACTGATTAAGCATTGTCAGATTTAGCATACTTAGCACAATGTAGATATTCTGATCCTGATAATGTACATATTCTGAAAATTCATGCATCTGCCTGCCTAAGTAGAGGAAATCCCATTTCAGAGATTCATAAAGAAATTAGGACTCGGAATTAGAATTAGCAAATACATGTTGCTTCTGATTTGTGCTTCTGCTATTTCATGAAATTTGTCATAACTATCATACATGCAACTTCTATTCTGTAAATGACTAAGCTGCAGATCTTCTGATTGACATGGAGAAAGGAAAAGTTCTGAAAGTTGCGTCAGAACTTCTGAAAACTTCTGAGTTCTCAGAAGATCCAGAACTTCTGAACTTCCATATTTTTGCTAACCTATTTCTGTTTGTGCAGCCAAGTCAGAGTCAGAACTTCTGACCTCTTCTATTTTAGCATTTTGCGCTGATTATGTTTCTTTCATTTTTTTTATTTTTTTTATTTTGCCATCATATTTTATTTTATTTTTAATCAAAAAACACCAAAAATATTTTATATTTGCATGATATATTTTCTTTTAATATAAAAAAGACAAAATATTTTCTTAAACACAAGTTATTTCCTTTTCTTTAACAGACAAACATGTATATTCTTATCTGTTTCAATGTGGCGGTATTAGTAACCTAGAATTTCAACTTGCAACCCCCATTCATAAATATGTACCCCCATCCCCCTAAATATTGTAATAGCATAGGACTTTACATTTTCGCACTGTTATTTTTTTCAATATATGCTAGTAACTAGGGTGTGTATGACAAGATATGAAAATTGACAAATAGATCACCCTAATCAAGACAAATTATGCATGTAATCAAACACACTCGCACACTTACACCCCTAGGGTAATTCCACTTGTTGCCTTATAAAAATGGCCATGTTATGCACGTGGGAGGTCTTAGCACAAACAAATCGAAAAAAGATCATAGTCCCTCGATGATGTTATCAAAGTTTCCTTTCAAAATGATCTTAGTCCCTAAAAGAAAAAGTGCTAAGTCATCTCACAACACTGCTATCATGGTCATACGATGACCCAATGCTCGTCCCTTCACATCCAACGATGGGGCTTCTTATCAAATCAATGGTAAGATAGCAAAGTCTAAAGGAGGAGGAAAAACACATCTAAGACCTTTTGAGTAGGTAGATTACTTTTAGTTACTTGCTCAATTTCAAAACAAACATCCTTGCTATTTTCAAAAACAATCACATATACTTTCCAAACATCTTCCAAACTTAAAATATTTTCGAAAACTTAACACTTTGTATATATTCTTACAAACGAGAACTATTACAAAGTTCTCCTAAACGATGGCACCTTTTCAAAATACTTTCAAAACCACACAAGCACATTCAAACAAAAGCAAGTGATCTAGCAAGTAACTAAGAGCCCATGGAAAACCATGGATGGAAAGGGTGATAATACCTTCCCTTTTTATAATCTACCCCCCGAACTCAAGAAAACATCTCGAAAGGTATTTCCTATGCTTTTTCACCTTTCCTTATTGGATAAAAGAAAATTCGGTGGCGACTCTTGCTAAACCGCAACATTTGCGAACATAAAAACGCAAAACCTCAAGTCAGTTCTCCCACCGTATCACAGAACTGGCGACTCTGCTGGGGAATTAGATTGTAAAAGTGGGGTTACCTTAGGGTTAAATCACCTTTACTTGATTACATTGTTTGATTTGTTTGCTTTATGTTTTGGTTCCTTGTCTGGGTTTGTTTTAAATCCTACACCCGGATTTGGGGATACCTTTTAGGTAAGTAGCAATAAACTGTGAGGGAACTGTGCAGGGTATACCGACACGGTTGAAGTAGTAGCTATGTTGATGTGGCACTTTGGTTGGTACCGGTAACCCTTGAGTCAGTCAAGGAGAGTACAGGGCTGCCGCGTGGTGTCGTAAAGCATCAACTTACCTTAGAACCTTACTTGACCAACTTGGCCATTAGAACGTAGTGAGATCGGCTTTGGTGCAGTCCGAAGTTGGTTGATACTCGATGCTACACTCATTGAGGTTTGACTCTTGAGTTTTGTTTGGTTGCGAGTCAATCGCTTATTAAACTAAACTTGGGGGAAAGATCAGTGATATTGAGATCCCTTAGAACCTGGTTACTATTAACTAGGACAAGTTGAGCCAACTAAACTTCAAGAGGGTACTTACCTGAAGCCCCATGCAAGCCTAAACTAAGGACTTGTTTTCTTTGTATATACACTTGTACATAACATCATAAGCATCATAAACATCATACCATAAGCATTCTCAACTAACCATTTCCAAGATTTTTGGAATTTATCTTTGTTATGTTTTGTAGGACATGGCATCCCCTCGTAGGAGCACTATCCAAGTTAGCCTCGTAAGGATACCTCTACAACTCAAGGATTTAGTATCAAGGATCCCTGAAGATTCTCCATTCACCAAAAGATATGGTCGACTCCTTAGTCTGGTTACCTCAAGTATTGAAGAAGATATAGTAAAGGTGCTTGTCCAATTCTTCGACCCTTTGCATCATTGCTTCACTTTTCCTGATTACCAACTTGTGCCCACTTTGGAAGAATTCTCTCAACTCATAGGGATCCCTATTCTTAATCAGTTACCTTTCAACGGTATTGAAAGAGACCCTAAACCTGAGGAAATTTCTCGAGCTCTACATTTGCAACCATCTGACATAGTAGCAAATTGGGTAACAAGGAGTGGTGTTAAAGGGCTCCTAGCAAAGTTTTTATTAGAGAAGGCTCAAGAGTGTTGGAATACTTTGGATCTACAAGCCTTCGAGGAAATTTTGGCTCTTGTCATCTATGGGTTGGTACTATTTCCAAATCCTGACCAATTTATAGATGTGAATGCAATCAAGGTTTTCATATCTCGTAATCCAGTGCCTACATTGCTTGGAGACATCTTGCATTCTCTTCACTCTCGCACTTTGAAGAAAAGAGGGGCTTTGATGTGTTGCACTCCTCTTTTGGCTAGGTGGTTTATTTCGCACCTACCTCAATCCGTGGTGAAGAATGAACAAGGTATGAGATGGTCCAGAAGATTGATGTCACTTTCACATGCTGATATCCGTTGGTATTATCTCTCTTTAGAAGACATTACCATCATTGACCGTTGTGGGGAATTCCCTAATGTCCCTCTACTTGGCATTAGGGGAGGAATTACTTACAACCCTTGTTTAGCTTTGCGACAATTTGGATACGCTAGGAGAGATGGCCCTCATGAGGTACTCATCCAAGGAATTGCATTTGACTACGAAAGCGATACCCAAGGTTACCGTCAAAGATTTATACGAGCTTGGGGTATGGTTAACAAAGTTGATAGCAAGACATTAGGGCATAAGAATTCCATTCCTTTGGATCCTTATATTAAATGGGTGAGGGCTCGCGCTCAAAGTCTTAAAATGCCTTATGAAGTCGTCTTGCCTGTTATCATGGAGCCAGTAGTTGAGGGAGACATTCCACATACTATCCTCTATCCTGATATGCCTAATTCCCTTGAAGATTTGCAAAAAGTTGTATTCAGTTACGAGGAGAGTTATACACCTTTGAAGCTAAGTTCTATGAGAGCGAGAAGAAGATATTAGAACTTACAAGGGAGCTTCATGAAGAAAGGAGTTTAAACACCTACATTGCACCAAAGAGAATACACACAACTTTTCTGTCTTAGGAGTTTACTTTATATTTCTGTTGTTGTAAGCCCAAAAGGCATGCTTGTATTCAAATCAGAACTCTTTAATGCAAGTTAACGTTGTTCACTCTTTGTCTATACAAATTTAAATTCTCTAAATCCTTGAAATCATTTTCATATTGCATATTCATGCATCACGACATAACATGTGTCCGCATAACAGGTTTCCTTATCTCTCCGCTGTTTATTTCAGCAAGATGGATCTAGAGAAAACTGTGACGGAACTCCAGGCCCAGAATTCTCAATTTCAGGAAGCTTTACTCGCCCTGGCCAAGGGGAAATAATATAAGATGGCACTGCTGGCCACTAAGAAGAAGCCAAAGAAGAAATCTATACTCAACATGGGTAAAAGGTTCAAGGAGACAATCCGTCAAATTCCAATAGAGGAAGATTCATCCGAGGAGGACGAAAACCAAATTGGTGAGATCAAGAGTACTCGGGCTGACTATATCAATGACCAAGAATATGATGATGATTATTTCAATGAACAATATCTACCCACAGACATCAAATACAAGCAGCTAGAAGACAGGTTGAAAGCCGTTGAAATCTAAGCTATTCCCGGTTTAAATTTTGAAGATTTGGGCTTAATCTCCGGGGTAGTCATTCCCCACAAGTTCAAAATACCAACCTTTGCAAAATACGATGGGATTTCTTGCCCAAAGCTCCATTTGAAGTCCTATGTGCGCAAGATACAACCGCACACTGCAGATAAAAAACTCTGGATTCACTTTTTTCAAGAGAGTCTGGCTGGAACACAACTTGAATGGTTTTGTCAGTTGGATGGCTCTCGCGTAAATACTTGGGAGGGTCTAGCTACTGCCTTCTACCATCAATATCAGTACAACACCGACTTGGCGCCGACAAGGGTTCAATTTCAAGGTATGACCATGGGGAAGAATGAGGGATTTAAGGAATATGCGCAGAAGTGGAGAGACCTTGCTAGTAGACTCCAACCTCCCTTGACTAATAGGGAACACATTGACATGTTCATGAGCACATTATCTGGTCCTTTATTTAATCTGTTGGTTGGCTGCTCTTCTTCTGGTTTCACCGAATTGATCTTAACCGGTGAAAGAGTCGAAAGTGGCATTAAAAGTGGAAAGATCTCTGTGGCATCTACTTCCACTCCCAATCCTATCAAGAAACCTTTTGCCGCGAAGAAAGAAGTTAATGTTGTGTATAGAGCAAAGGCCCATACCAAAATGAATAATCATTTGTTTGTCAATGCTGTCTGAATCTCCAATCCGAATGCTACTCAAAGACCATCTACCAATCATCAACGGGTTGAAGCTCCAAGAAGACAGTTTACAATGTTAGGCATGTCATTATCTCAAGCCCTTCAACATCTGCTCAGGGCCAATTTAGTGACATTGCGGGATCCTCCCGCCAACTCTGGCACCTCGTCGCCGAGATATAATCCAAATGCAAAGTGCGCTTACCATTCAAACAGCTTCGGGCATGAGACTGATCAGTGTTGGGCTTTGAAGAACAAAATCCAGGATTTAATTGACAACAAGACTATTGAATTTGATCCTCCTCCGACGCCAAATGTAATTACCGCTCCAATGTCGAAGCACGACAAAGGTGTTAATTCCGTCGAAGATACAACTTTCATTGCCTCTGTTGAAGAGTTAACTACTCCATTGAATGTAATCAAGAGCAATCTGTTGAAAGCTGGGACTTTCCCTGGCTGTGAAAAAGACTGTGTGGGCTGTATGAGACAATCTGATGGGTGTGAAGAACTGAAGAAAGGTATACAGCGCCTAATGGATAGTCGCGAAATTCTATTCGAAAAGGTTCCCGCCATCAAAAATTCAATCGACAAAGATGAAGATTTGGCCATCATAACAATTTCAAACAAACCCCTTAGGATCTCATCCAAAGGTCCTATCAGGATTTCGAATGAACCAATCATTGCTCCTCTCATAATTGCTGCTGCCGGACCTATTCCATACACCTTTGATAAAGCGGTACCGTGGAATTATGGTGTTGAGGTTTATTACCATGGGGTAAAACAAGATTCTTGGATTGGTGATAATGAAGCTGGTGTTACTAATATTACTGGTTCTAGTAAGGTCACAAGAACGGGAAGGGTCTTTTCCCCTGTTATCTCACCACCAACCACCACCACAGTTCCAATCCGCATAACCAATGGCGGTGTTGGTGCCAGTATTAGAGGAAAAGAGAAAGAAAGTGAGCCTGCTAGGGAAGAGGCACCTGCTAAAAAGCTTGTTACGAAAGAACCATCCACTCAAGAGATGGAGGAGATTCTGAAAATCATCAAGAAAAGCAACTTCAAAATAGTAGAGAAGTTGGGGCAAACCCCTTCTAAAATATCAATGTTGTCCTTATTTCTATGTTCCGACGCCCATGCACAAGCTCTGATTAAATTCTTGAAAAAGGCTCATGTTCCTCAAGAAACTATAGCCGATCAATTTGAGAACTGCGTAGAAAGTCTGACAGCCGACAATGGTCTGGGGTTCTCTGACGCAGATTTAACTCCCATGGGAAAGAATCATAATAAAGCCTTGCATGTTTCTGTTGAATGTAAGGGGACCACTCTGGCACATGTTCTGGTGGACACAGGATCATCTTTAAATGTGTTACCAAAGGGCGCTTTAGATCGGCTAGACTGTGAAGGTTTGGTTTTAAAGCCAGGTGATATTGTTGTGAGGGCATTCGATGGATCGAAAAGGATGGTTCATGGAGAGGTGTATCTCCCAATTAAGGTTGGTTCGCAAATTTTCAACTCCACATTCTATATAATAGACATACGGCCTGCATATTCTTGCTTGCTTTGGCGCCCATGGATCCATGGGGCAGGTGCGGTCACTTCTACTCTCCACCAGAATTTAAAATACCCAGTTCAAGGGAAGGTTGTCACTGTTTGCGGTGAAGAAAAATTTATGGTGAGCCATCTCGATTCTTTCAAGTACGTAGAAATGGATGGCGAATTCATAGAAACTCCTTGTCAGGCGTTTGAAGTTGTGGCCACCACCAAAATCTCCTCCGACATTCCAAGAACCGATAAAGTTATCCCCAAGATGGTTTCTCTTAAGGATGCCTGTGATGTGGTAAAAGAAGGAAACAATGAGATGTGGGGTCAACTCCTCGACATACCATTCAAGACATACAAGTTTGGGTTAGGTTTCACCTCCAAAGCTCAGAAAGAAGTTGGAGGTGCTCGTACTACAAATTCGCCTCTCCACCTCAAAAGTCATGAAGCAAACGTTGTAGAGGACTCTGATGATGAGTGTGCTTTTGAAGACTGGATCTACCCAACAACCAAAGGGAAGCCCAACAATTGGCATACAAAGGACTTTATGCCCATCTCCTTCATTGAGGAGTAATCTACTTGTTTTTGCTTTTAATCAATTCAAGAACTCGTTGTCTGTAATATTTTGATATTGACTTTTAAGCCAGGTGCCTAGCCTGGGGCACTTTGGTCCTTTTTTCAAAGGCTTTATATTTTGTTCATCTAATCATATGATCATTGAGTACATTGGACTCTTTTGCACTCAAATATTTGTGTTCATTGTCTTTCTTTTCTTTCAAATACATTTCCAAAAGATAGCCATATGTCTTACATGCACACACACACTCCTGCAGGTCTACATCCACTTTGGATCCTATTGTCGACAACTCTATTATTTCCAACTATGAATTTGAATTTCCTATCAACCAAGCCGAAGACGAAAGCAAGGAAGATTGTGACATACCAGGAGAACTAGCCAGACTCCTATTACAAGAGGAAAAAGCCATTCAACCACATGAAGAGTCAATTGCGGTTATCAACTTGGGTACTGAGTCAGATAAGAAAGAAATCAGGATCGGTGTTAACTTGGAAAGCAGCGTAAAAAGTTGTTTGGTTCAGATGTTGTGCGATTATGTGGAAGTATTTGCTTGGTCGTATGAAGATATGCCTTGGTTAGATACCAACATTGTGGTTCATCGTCTTCCAACTAAAGAAGACTGCCCTCCTGTTAAACAAAAAGTTCGTCGCATGAGGCCTGACATGTCTGAAAAGATCAAAGTCGAAGTAATGAAACAGTTTGATGCAGGATTCCTAGCTGTAACATCCTATCCTCAATGGGTGGCCAACATAGTATCGGTGCCAAAGAAAGACGGAAAAGTTCGTATGTGCGTAGACTATAGGGATCTGAATAGGGCAAGCCCCAAGGATGATTTCGCTCTACCACGCATTGACGTCTTAGTCGATAACACTGCTCAGCATAAAGTCTTCTAATTCATGGATGGCTTCTCAGTCTATAATCAAATAAAGATGGCTCCCAAAGATATGGGAAAAACTACTTTCGTTACACAATGGGGCACCTTCTGCTACAAGGTCATGGCATTTAGATTAAAGAATGCAGGGGCAACATATCAAAGGGCTATGGTTGCTTTATTTCATGACATGATCATGAGATAGAAGTATATGTGGATGATATGATCACCATATCACAAACTGAAGAAGAACATCTCAGTCACCTACACAAGCTATTCGAAAGACTAAAGAAGTACAAGTTGAGGTTAAACCCTAACAAGTGCATGTTTGGAGTACGCTCTGGAAAGCTTCTAGGTTTTGTTGTCAGCAATAAAGGCATTGAAGTTGATCCCGCCAAGATAAAGGCCATCCGCGAAATGCCAGTCCCTCGTTCTGGAAAAAAAACAGAGGATTCTTGGGTCTTCTCAATTACATTGCCCGTTTCATATCACACTTAACTGCTACTTGTGAGCCACTCTTCAAACTCTTGAAGAAAGATCAGGTAGTCAGGTGGAACGATGAATGCCAAATTGCTTTTGACAATATCAAGGAATACCTACAAGAACCTCCTATTCTCATGCCTCCAGTTGAAGGAAGACCCTTGATCATGTACTTGACAGTACTAGAGAATTCTATGGGGTGTGTTTTGGGCCAACATGACGAGTCTGGCCGAAAAGAGCATGCAATTTACTACCTAAGCAAAAAGTTTACCGACTATGAAACCAGATATTCATTGCTCGAGAAAACTTGCTGTGCTTTAGCGTGGGCTGCTCGCCCGCTAAGGCAGTATATGTTGACTCATACCACTTTGTTGATTTCAAAGATGGATCCGATTAAGTACATCTTTGAGAAACCTGCCCTTTTCGGACGAATGGCCAGATGGAAAATGATCTTGACTGAGTACGACATTCAATACACAAATCAAAAAGCCATCAAAGGAAGTGTGCTAGCAGATCATCTAGCCCATCAAGCTGTGGATGATTATCAGTCAATGAACTTCGACTTCCCTGACGAGAATATTATGCTGATAACCGACTGTGCGAAATTTAGACGGTATGACAGACCTGAACAAGGATCTCGATAGACTATGGTATTCGATGGGGCTTCCAACACCTTAGGTAACGGAATTGGTGTTGTGATCATCTCTCCTGAAGGCTGCCACACTCCTTTCGCTGCCAGACTATGCTTCGATTGCACAAATAATATGGCTGAGTATGAAGCATGCATCTTAGGTCTGAAAGCTTCCATTGACTTAAGGATCAAGCATTTGGATGTGTTTGGAGATTCCGCCTTGGTGATCAGCCAAGTAAAAGGAGATTGGGACACTAAACACCCTAATCTTATCCCTTACAAGGAGTTTGTGCTATCCCTAATTCCTTACTTCAAGGAAATCACGTTCGAGAACTTCCCTAGAGAAGAAAACCAGTTGGATGACGCTTTGGCAACCATGTCTTCAATGTTCAAAGTCAGATGGGATAACGAAGCCCCTATGATTACAATCGAAAGATTCGATGAACCTGCACATTGCTATGAGCTTGACACCGATGCGGAAACGCCATGGTACCATGAGGTAATGAGATACTTTGAAGCACAAGAGTATCCAGAGGGAGCATCTATCAATGACAGAAAGTTCTTACGAAGATTTGCAACCAAATTCTTCCTAAGTAACGGGATATTGTACAAGCACAACCATGATTCAACTCTACTCCGATGTGTGGACAAGAAGGAGGCAGAGGAAATCATGGAAGACATGCACGATGGTCTTTTTGGTACTCACTCAAGTGGACATATGATGGCTAAGAAAATCCTAAGAGCAGGTTACTATTGGTCAACGATGGAGACCGATTGTCATCAACATTCAAGGACTTGTCACAAATGCCAAATCTACACTGACAAAGTCCATGTACCTCCAATCCCTCTGAATGTCATGACCGCTCCATGGCCATTTGCAATGTGGGGTATTGACATGATCAAAGAGATCAAGCCCACAGCTTCCAACGAACATCGCGTCATTCTTGTTGCTATTGACTATTTCCCCAAATGGGTCGAAGCCGCCTCATTTTCCACAGTCACCAAGAATGTGGTAGCCAGATTCATCAGACATAACCTCATCTGCCGTTATGGTATCCCCGAAAGGATCATCACCAACAATGGGACTAACCTCAAAAACGCCATGATCAGGGAGTTGTGCACTCAGTTTAAGATCAAGCATCACAATTCTTCTCCATATAGACCAAAAATGAATGGCACAGTCGAAGCGGCCAACAAAAATATCAAGAAGATTGTGCAGAAAATGGTAGTAACCTATAAAGATTGGCATGAGATGTTACCATTTTCTCTACATGGCTACCGTACTTCAGCCAGAACATCAACTGGGGCAACTCCTTTCTCTCTAGTCTATGGCATGGAAGTTATTTTTCCAGTAGAAGTTAAAATTCCCTCGATGAGGATTATGATTGAGGCAGGCCTAGGCGAAGATGAGTGGACTCAAACGAGATTGGATCAGCGGAACTTGATCATTGAAAAACGATTAGCTGCTATTTTCCATGGTCAGACGTATCAAAAACAAATGATCAAGGCCTTCAACAAAAAGGTCAAGCCTCGAATATATCAAGTTGGTGACCTGGTGATAAAATGCATCATTTTACCACAAGGTGACCCCAGAGGAAAATGGACTCCCACCTATGAAGGGCCGTTTGTTGTCAAGAGAATTTTTTCTGGCGGTGCCATGATGCTGACCACCATGGACGAAGAAGATTTCCCACATCCTATAAACACGGACATAGTCAAAAAATACTACGCATAAGAGACCCATTAGGTTGACATACCTAAGCAAAAAGGGGCATCCCGACAAATCAAAAGGTTTGGGAAAAAATTAGGGATATATGCAAAAGATTGTACACCCGGCAAGTTGAAAACCTGAAAGGGCAACTTGGGCAAAAAAGGGTATCCTGGTGGAGCGAAAACCCGAAAGGGCGGTTCAGGCAAAAATTAAGGATTAAAAGCGTACAACTATGTCCTGTGGAATCAACGCAATCAATTCTATCACCAAGGTCCAAGTTCAAATGGTCAAGGATAAATCCAATCAATTTCGATCAACGACAAAGGATATTCAAAGACATTGGGGCAATAGCAGAGTTGGAAGGCAATAAGATCATTTTACATGGCTATTTGTTTTCATTCTCCATTTTGTTTTCCTTTTGGCGATTTCCACTTAATAGGATTTCCGTCTCTATGTACAAAACGCCTATTCATGGGCAAAATATCAATACAAATACACTTTGAAGTGCAAAATTTTCTATCTTTGTTTTGAATGCAAATTTGTCCAATGACTAAAATTGAATGAACATATGCATATGAACATAATTAAAGCTATTTGGCACATGTGTCCTGCTAAGCAACGACATCAACAGAGCATCAGCGCACAACAGCAATAAGCATCTCTTTTAATGTATGTGAAATAGCCCCATAGAGTTATCTCATCATCATTATCCCCACTTGGGGGTGACAATAAACCTTTCCCCAATGGAGTTTCCCACAATCTCCTTACACTGGATAATCCTCGGCCAGAGTCCCAACCTCTTGACAAATTATTTCCCTGGCCAAGTGCAAATTTCTCAACATACAACAGTCAAGACACCACAAGTTTCCCAACAGAGTTAATTCCCCAACAGAGTTAATTTCCCAACAGAGTTAATTCCCCAGCGGAGTACAAACTCTCCAGTTGAGTCCAAACTCCCCAGCTGAGTGCATCTCCTCCAACCGAGGCTTTCGTCCCCAGTGGAGTATATCTTCCAACCAAAATTTTATTCCCCAACAGAGTTAATTCCCCAGCGGAGTACAAACTCCCCAGTGAGTCCAAATTCTCCAACTGGGTCTATCTTCCCCAGGTAAGTATATCTTCCAAACGAGGGTTTTATCCTCAAGAGGAGTCCATCATCCCTAGCTGAGTATATCCTCCCTAGCTGAACCCAAATTCCCCAGTTGAGTCCAAATTGCCCAGCTGAGTACATCTTCTCCGACCAAGGCTATTTTCTACAAAACAGAATCTATCCTCCCCAGAGGAGCCCATCGTCCCCGGCTGAGCCCATCATCCCCAGTTGGGTGTATTCCCCCCAAGCTAAGTCTGCCTTACCCGACTGAGCCTATACTCTCCAGTTCGAATTCCCCTTTCAAATGACTGCAAACCATAGGGCAACAACCCCTAATCCCCAGTAAAGCCTTCCAAAACCTTTACCGAGAAATGCTATGAAGCCTGGATCTGGCCAGATATTAGCACAATTTTCAAAGTAATTACTGAAGCCTGGACCCGACCAGATAACAGTTTGACTTCTTGAGATACTGAAACCCGGACCCGACCGGATAATAGATGATCTCAAAATGTTATGAACCCTGGACCGGACTAGATTATAGCCTAACTATTCAAATATATAGAAGAAACTAAACTCAACCTGACCAAGGTTGAACTACCTTTCCCCAATAGAGTTGCCTCTCTATCCCCAACAAAGGACTGAGAAACCTGGACCCGACCAGATATCAATTCTCATTTCCATCCTTTCAAGAAAATCATTGCGAAGCCTGGATCCGACCAGATAGCAATCACCCTCATAGATTTATTGTGAAACCTGGAAACTAACCAAATAACAACTAAATCCCCAAGCAGTTTATTGTGAAGCCTGGACCCGACCAGATGACAATTGACTTCATCTCAGAAATCTGTGAAGCCTGGACCCGACCAGATAACAGTTTTCAAATAGTTTATTGTGAAGCCTGGACCCGACCAGATAACAATTGACTTCATCTCAAAAATCTGCGAAGCCTGGACCCGACCAGATAACAGTTTTCAACCAGTTTATTGTGAAGCATGGACCCGACCAGATAACAATTAAACTTCATCAAAGAAATCTGCAAAGCCTGGACCCGACCAGATAACAGTTTTCTAACAGTCTATTGTGAAGCCTGGACCCGACCAAATAGCAATTGACCTCATCAAACTTCAGAGATCTGCAAAGCCTGGACCCGACCAGATAATAGTTTTCAACCAGTTTATTGTGAAGCCTGGGCCCGACCAGATAACAATCGACCTCAAAGAAATCTGCAAAGCCTGGACCCGACCAGATAACAGTTTTCAAACAGTATATTGTAAAGCCTGGACCGACCAGATAATAATTAAGCATGATCCCCAAAAAGACACTATGAAGCCTGGATTCGACCAGATAATAGTACAGCTTTCCAAAAGACTATAAAGCCTGGACCCGACCAGATAACAAGTTTTCAAAGAGTTTTCTATGAAGCCTGGACCCGACCAGATAACAGTTAATCCATCCTTTCCTCTAGTAAGTTACTGTGAAGCCTGGATCCGACCAGATAACAGTTAATCTCAGCATCCCCAGCAAGTTGTAGTAAAACCTGGACCCGACCAGATAACTATTCAATTTCAAGGAATTTTCTGCAAAACCTGGATCCGACCAGATAACAGTTAATTCATCTCCTCTTCCAGTAAATCGCCACGAAGCCTGGATCCGACTGGATGGCAGCCAACTACTTTATCCTCAGCAACTGTGAAGCCTAGATCCGACCATATAACAGCTGACATCTGAGCGATATTATCCAGAAAAAGCACCCTTTCAACAAAATTTGAAGACATCCATATTGTTCATTTCCAATAGGCAATCAGGGATTCAACCTCCCTGGATTTCCTCAGCAGCAGTCAGGGATTTATTTTCCCAGACGAAAGCACACATTTCACATTCATACATCATAACATGTACATACCATATGCATGATACCACATCTGGGGAACATCATGCAAGCACTTGCATTTCACTAACCCCTTTTCTCCCAGGTAAAACGTCAAGTTTAGTATAAATCAACAAGATATTTGTGCTGTTACTTCTTCCAACATTTACCAATATTCCTCTAAATGGCATTTATAAGCCCATTCACCACCCATCTTCGAGTGCAAATTTCTGGGAACTCTAGTGTTCAATCATCTTTCACCTTCACGTCACGAATGGCAGATCCGCCAATCTAACTCTTCAGGTTCAAAAAGTTTGAACATGGGCAGTTGTTGCACCCCAAAATTTGCCCTCTCATTTCTCAAGGAATCACCCTGGATCCTCAAGTGTGTTTTCATCAAGTCTCCAGGCCTTGAATTATCAATTTTTCCAAGCAGACCATTCACAAGGAAAAAATGGTCATTTGCACACTAAGAAGTCTAACTTTGACTTTTGGGTCAAAATCAAATCTCAAAAATCATATTTCATCAAGACATGTTGAAATATGAAGTTTGCTTCGTCAAGAGTTTCAAAAGTCATATTTTATTTTGGAAGAATCAAATTCTAAAAACTTAGAAATTTTTCTAAGTATTTAAGAAATATGACAATTTCAGAACTTCTGAGCCAGTGTTCACATTCAGCAAATTCTGGATGTTCTCAAGACAGAGTTTAGTCAGAACTTCTGAGCCAGTGTTCACAAAGGTTCAGTCAGAGTTTGCAAGGTTAAAACAAATAAGGTAACAAAGCATGTTTTAAGTATACTGAAAGTTCTGAAGGATCCTTCAGAACATGCTGGAGTCAGAAGATAAGAGGATCATAAGATGAGATGCTACGCTGAAGCAGAACTTCTAATCCATAGTTAGGTAAGGGTGCAGAGTTTCACATGGGAACTGATTTAATGCTCACAACCGCCTTTGAGTCTTTATGCAAGGGATTCACACCACGTGTACCCCTATTTCCTTGGGAAGACAAATTTATGTGCAAAAGTATGCTAGACCCACGCGCTGTCTCTACTTTTCATTAATTCATGCTGCCAAATCCAACTAAGGCGTTGTTAACCATCCAACTTGAATACGTTGAACCCCCACTTATTTAAGCTTACTTTAAGAGTAAGTCAGCATCTAGCATATGATGTTGGTGCCACTTGACCGCCCCAACTGTAAAAAGTTTTCCTATAAATAGAACACCATTGGCCACTGAGAAAAGTCCAGAAAATATATGAAAGAGACGAGAGAATTAAGGAAGAAAGCTTTGAACCACTGCAAAAATTTCAAGAACCCAGGAAACTATAAACACAAAATACCAAAATCTTAGTATTAATTCCTTATATTCAAACTCCATCCTTCCTCAAGTGTTCTTGATTAAATCCATCCCAAACTCTATAATCAAACAGTAACGCATTCTCCTCCAAAATCGATTTCAAAGGAAGTCAGGATACCACCCTTTGGTTGTTTTAGAAATTACAAACTTCCAACCTGTTGAGTACGTGAAGAAGTTGCTCAGAACATCACCAAAATTTAATACCAATTTCTAGTTCACAGAACCCTTTCCAGCTGCAAGGTAAGTTTTCTGCTAACTCTCATCATACTGATTAAGCATTGTCAAATTTTGCATACTTAGCACAATGTAGATATTCTGATCCTGATGATGTACATATTCTGAAAATTCATGCATCTGCCTGCCTAAGTAGAGGAAATCCTAGTTCATAGATTCATAAATAAATTAGGACTCTGAATTAGAATTAGCAAATACATGTTGCTTCTGATTTGTGCTTCTGATATTTCATGAAATTTGTCATAACTATCATACATGCAACTTCTGTTATGTAAATGACTAAGCTGTAGATGTTCTTATTGACATGGAGAAAGGCAAAGTTCTGACAGTTGCGTCAGAACTTCTGAAAACTTCTGAGTTCTCAGAAGATCTAGAACTTCTGAACTTCCTTATTTTTGCTAACCTGTTTCTGTTTGTGCAGCCAAGTCAGAGTTAGAACTTCTGACCTCTTCTATTTTAGCACTTTCCGCTGATTATGTTTCCTTCGTTTATTTTATTTTATTTTATTTTTCCATCATATTATATTTTATTTTTAATCAAAAAACACCAAAAAAAATTTATATTTGCATGATATATTTTCTTTTAATATGAAAAAGACAAAAAATATTTTCTTAAACACAAGTTATTTCCTTTTTTTAACAGACAAACATGTATATTCTTATCTGTTTCAATGTGGTGGTATTAGTAACCTAGAATTTCAACTTGCAACCCCCATTCATAAATATGTACCCCCATCCCCCTAAATATTGTAATAGGACTTTACATTTTCGCACTGTTATTTCTTTCAATATATGCTAGTAACTAGGGTGTGTATGACAAGATATGAAAATTGACAAATAGATCACCCTAATCAAGACAAATTATGCATGTAATCGAACACACTCGCACACTTACACCCCTAGGGTAATTCCACTTGTTGCCTTATAAAAATGGCCATGTTATGCACGTGGGAGGTCTTATCACAAACAAATCGAAAAAAGATCATTGTCCCTCGATGACGCTATCAAAGTTGCCTTTCAAAATGATCTTAGTCCCTAAAATAAAAAGTGCTAAGTCATCTCACAACATTGCTATCATGGCCATACGATGACCCAATGCCCGTCCCTTCACATCCAACGATGGGGATTCTTATCAAATCAATGGTAAGATAGCAACGTCTAAAGGAGGAGGAAAAACACATCTAAGACCTTTTGAGTAGGTAGATTACTTTTAGTTACTTGCTCAATTTCAAAACAAACATCCTTGCTATTTTCAAAAACAATCACATATACTTTCCAAACATCTTCCAAACTTGAAATATTTTCAAAAACTCAACACTTTCTATACGTTCTTACAAACGAGAACTATTACAAAGTTCTCCAAAACAATGTCACCTTTTTAAAATACTTTCAAAACCACACAAGCACATTCAAATAAAAGCAAGTGATCTAGCAAGTAACTAAGAGCCCATGGAAAACCATGGATGGAAAGGGTGCTAATACCTTCCCTTTTCATAATCTACCCCCCGAACTCAAGAAAACATCTCGAAAGGTATTTCCTGTGCTTTTTCACCTTTCCTTATTGGATAAAAGAAAAGTCGGTGGCGACTCTTGCTAAACCGCAACATTTGCAAAAATAAAAACGCAAAACCTCAAGTCAGTTCTCCCACCGTATCACAGAACTGGCGACTCTACTGGGGAATTAGACTGTAAAAGTGGGGTTACCTTAGGGTTAGATCACCTTTACTTACTTACATTGTTTGATTTGTTTGCTTTACATTTTGGTTCCTTGTCTGGGTTTGTTTTAAATCCTACACCAGGATTTGGGGATAACTTTTAGGTAAGTAGCAATAAACTGTGAAGGAACTGTGCGGGGTATACCGACACGGTTGAAGTAGTAGCTATGTTGATGTGGCACTTTGTCTTGTACGGAAATGTTGCCTCGGAAATGTTGCCTCGAATATGATCTTAAGACTTTAGGGTTATTACTAAGACGTCCTAACATTGCTTTAGTGATCGTACGTCCCTTACGAATTGACCCTTACAACTCCAACGACGGTGTTACCTATTTCTCAATAGTAGGATAGCGCTATCTAAAGGAACAAGAATAGAAATGATATTTTTTTCGAGTAGGTAGATGCTAGTAGGTACTTGCTCAAATTAAAACTTTTCACACTACACATTTCAAAACAATTTTCAAAACAAACTTCGTCACACCTTTGAGGACTGATACAAGGGTTATCACGAAGTCAAACATTTTCAAAAAAACAAAGCACGTCCATAAGCAATTTTAAAAGATGAGAAAGTACCTAAGAGCCCATGGAAAACCATGGATAGAAAGGGTGTTAACACCTTCCCTTTCTATAATATACCCCTCGTACTCAGAATATCTCGAAAAAGTATTTTTTCTGTACTTTTTTCCTTTCTGATTGGATGAAATAAAAGTCGGTGGCGACTCTTGCTTACCGCGACATTTTGCGAACACAAAACGCAAAATGCAAACCGGCATTTCAAAACAGTCGGTTCTGCCACTGTATCACAGAACTGGCGACTCTGCTGGGGAGTAATAAGTGGGGTATACCTTAGGATCCAGTTCATCATAATTGCTTCTCTTGATTGCTTTGATTGCTTTACTTTTAAGGGTTTTATTTGGGAGTTACTATAGATCCTAACCCGGATCTGGGGACACCTTTTAGGTAAGTAGAAATAAATTGTGAGGGAATTGTATGGCGTAGATCGATACGGTTGAAGCAGTAGCTACGTTTATGTGGCACATTGGTTGGTACCGGTATCCCTTGTGGAGAAACAAGGAGAATACGGGGCCGCTGTGTGGTGTCGTTAAGAATCAACTGACCTTAGAACCTTTAATCGACCAACTTGGCCATTAGAAAGTAGTGAGATAGCCGGCCTCGGTGTAAAGTTGGGAACTGGTTGATACTCGATGCTACACTCATTGAGACCATACTCTCGAGATAGTTCCGGCTGCAAGAAAAGATTGTGTGAGCTAAAACCATGACCGATGGAGGATGTTCAGTGATATTGAGGTCCTCTAGAACCCGGTTACTTTTTCTAGGACAGGTTGAAACCAACTTAACTTCAAGAGGGTACTACCTTTGACCTCATGCAAGCCTTAAACCTCAGGGCTTTATGTGATTTGACTATGTCTGCAATATCTTTGTTTGCAATATCTATGTTTTCTATATTTGTGGTTTACCATTACATCATGCATCATAACATAGCATTCATGTTTCATTACACTAACCATTTCAAAGACCAAGGGAATTTATCTTTGTTCTATTTTGCATATTATGGCTTCCGTGCGCAGAAATACCATCCGAGTCAATTTTGTGCAAATACCTGCCCAACTCAAAGAGCTAGCCTCAAGGGTTTCTGAGACTTCTATGTTCATTAAGAGACACGGGCAACTTCTCATCCTGGTTACTTCAAATCTTGATGAGCAGATGATGAGTTTACTTTTCCAGTTCTTCGATCCTGTGCATCATTGCTTCACCTTTCCAGATTACCAGCTGGTTCCCACCTTGGAGGAGTTCTCTCACCTATTGGGCATATCCATTCTTGAACAGGTACCCTTCATAGGTATGGAAGAAGTTCCTAGACCAGAAGACATTGCCTCAGCTCTACATTTGAAACGGGTTGATGTAGTATCCAATTGGGAAACACGAAGCGGGGTCGAAGGTTTTCTAACAAAATTTTTGATAGACCAGGCTCAGTTATTCTGGGATAATTTGGATTTTCAGGCTTTCGAAGATATCTTGGCTCTCCTTATCTATGGGTTGGTTCTCTTCCCGAATCTGGATTCCTTTGTAGATGTGAATGCTGTCAAGATTTTCCTTTCTCGCAATCATGTGCCTACCTTACTTGGGGATATCCTGCATGCCCTCTATACTCGTACCGTGAGGAGAAGAGGGACTCTTATGTGTTGCATGCCGCTGCTGTCGAGGTGGTTTATTTCTCACCTCCCTAAGTCTGTGCTGAAGAACGAAGAAGGTTTGGGTTGGTCCTACAGAATAATGTCACTTGCCCATACATATATTCTTTGGAGTTCTCGGGCTATGGAAGACATTGCCGTTATTGACTATTGTGGGGATACCCTAATGTCCCATTGCTTGGAATCAGAGGGGGTATAACTTATAATCCTTGTCTAGCTTTGCGATAATTTGGTCGTGCTCGGAGAGATGGTCCCCATGAGCTACATCTTGAGGACATTGTATTTGACTACAAGGAGGACGTTAAGGAGCACCGCCGGAGGTTTATACGAGCTTGGGGCATGGTGAACAGATCTGACCCCCAAGAGTTGGGACCAAAGACTTCCCTTCCTATGCAGCCTTACCTCCAATGGGTTCGAGCTCATGCCCAGAAGCTTGGGATACCCTATGAAGCCGTATTATCAGTGCTTGTGGAGCCCACTAATGAAGAGGGCATTCCTTACACGATTCTCTATCCTTACATGCCCACTGATCCTGGGGAGTTGCAAAGGTCTTGGATTCAGCTAAGGAATGAGCGGGATACTTACCGGGAAAAGTACCATGAACAAGAAAGGAAGATTTTGAAGCTCACCAGGCAGCTCGAGGAAGAAAGAGTGATCAATGACTATATCGGCACAAAGAGGAAGCGACCATGGAACTTTTGATTTTTGCTGTTTCTAGCTTTAGATTTTGTTTCATTTACTTCTTTGTAACGCCTTAAAAGGCATTGTTGAACCTTTCAAAGTTAATCTAATAAAATTTGTTTATTTTTGGTTTGCAAATTTAAATCTCCCAAAGTCTTTGAAATCATTACATACGCATCCCATTATCATGCACATCATTACATGTACCCTTACAGGTTTCTCATCTTCTTTGTTGTTTATTTCAGCAGAAATGTCTTCTGACCAAGCCATCAAAGATCTTCAAGCACAGAACAACCAATTCCAACATATGTTCATAAGTCTGGCTAAAGGGCAAGAGGATCTGAAGACCCTTATTCTGAAAGAGAAGAAGAAGGTCGGTATTCTGAACACGGGTAGAAGATTCGGAGAAAGGTTGAGACAACCAGCTGATTTGACCTCCTCGTCTAAGGACGGGGAGAACCAAGAAAGGGTAAAGGACCCTAGTCCTGCAGTTTCTGAAGACGGTATTGATTACGACGATGAACAATATCCTCCTGCTGAGGATAGGTACAAGCAGCTAGAAGACCGTCTGAGTGCCATGGAGATTCAGAAGATCCCTGGTTTGGATTTTGGAGAACTGGGACTGGTATCGGGAGTGGTGATCCCTCATAAGTTCAAAGCTCCGGTTTTTACCAAGTACGATAGAGTATCCTGTCCAAAACTCCATCTCCGATCTTACGTAAGAAAAATCCAACCCCACACTGCTGATAGAAATTTGTGGGTACATTTCTTTCAAGATAGTCTGTCAGGGACTCAACTTGAATGGTTTTATCAGTTGGAAGGAGCCAGTGTCTGAAACTGGGAAGACCTTGTTGCTGCTTTTTATAGGCAATATCAATATAACGTCGACCTTGCTCCCACTCATACTCAGCTCTAGGGTATGTCTATGGGTGCAAGTGAAGGTTTTAAGGACTATGCTCAAAAGTGGAGAGACTTGGATGGAAGAGTCCAACCCCCTTTGTCTGATAGGGAGTTGGTTGACATGTTTCTAGGGACGCTATCTGGTCCATTTTTCAAACATTTGATCGGTAGTTTGTCGTCTGGGTTTACTGAGTTGATTTTGACTAGAGAGAGAGTGGAAGTTGGTATCCGAAGTGGTAAGATACAGAAGGATGCCTCTTCGAGTTCGATAAAGAATCCTTTCACTGATAAGAAGGAAGCTAGTGCGGTCTATGGCCCGAGGGGCCAAAGCAGACCTGAACACCGTCAAGCAGTAAATGCTATAGTGATACCGAGACCCACGGTTGCTCCACAACGCAGTAATCAGCAAAGGGTGGAAAGACCACAACAACAGTTTACCCGCATCAACATGACTTTGGCTGAAGTTCTGCCTCATCTGTTAAAATCCAACTTGGCAACCTTGAAAGAGGCTCCCAAGAATCCAAACACCGCTTATCCCAGATACAATCCCAACGCGCGGTGCGCCTACCATTCAGAGAGTCCTGGCCATGACACAAACGATTGTTGGGCTCTGAGGAATAAAGTGCAAGATTTGCTGGAAGCTAAAGAGATTGAGTTTGACGCTCCGGAGAAGCCCAACGTCATAACTGCTCCCATGTCCAAACATGGTCATGGAGTAAATGTTGTGGACAATGATTTATTTGTGACCTTTGTGGAAGAAATTTCTACTCCTTTGATGACGGTTAAGAAGAATTTGATGTTGGCCAGTTTATTTCTGGGTTATGGTGAAGGTTGCCACATGTGCTCGATTCTACCTGCTGGTTACCGTTTATTGAAATCAGGTGTTCAGCGCCTGATGGATAACAAAGAGATCATGTTCGAAAAGACTATGATTCTGTTGGTTCCAATTGAAGATGTTGCCATCATAACCATTTCCGCAAATCCTTCCAAGGTTTCCTCGAGAAAACTTGTTAGGATTACACCTGTTCCAAGAATTGCTCCATTAATAATCACTGTTCCTGGTCCCATCCTATACACTTCGGATAAGGCTATCCCATGGCATTACGGTGATGATGTATATTACCATGTTGTTAAACAAGATTTGAGGACTGAAGAAGGCGATATGGATATCAGTAATATTGTTGAGACAAGCAAGGTCACCAGAAGTGGAAGACTCTTTTCTCCCGAGATTTCCCCTTCGACTGTCCACAAACTTGTTGTCACTCCGTCTGCTAGTACATCAACGAATGTCCCAGTTTCTACTCCAGTTATCACCCATGTCGCCGAGCCATCTGGGACTCGGAGCAAAGAAATCATAGGTGAGCCTTCCCGGACGGAGACACCTAAGAAGATCATTGTAGAAACCTCTAAACAAGAAATAAAGGAAATTTTGAAGATTATCAAGAAGAGCGACTACAACATAGTCGAGCAGCTGGGGAAGACCCCGTCAAAGATCTCCATGTTGTCCTTGTTGTTGTGTTCTGAAGCCCATGCAAAGGCTTTGATTGCATTCCTCAAAACTGCGCATGTGCCGCAGGAAACTTCAGCCGATCAGTTCAAAGATTGCGTAGCTAGCCTGACCGCGACAATGGGCTGGGTTTCTCAGATGCAGATCTGACTGCTAAGGGGAGAAATCATAATGATGCTCTACACGTCTCAATCGAGTGCAGGAGCACCACTATGGCCCATGTACTGGTAGATACCGGCTCCTCATTGAATGTTCTGCCAAAGAAAGCATTAGACCGTCTGGATTGTGAAGGTTTGATTCTAAAGCCAAGCAACATTGTGGTCAGGGCTTTCAACGGGTCAAAAAGAATGGTGCATGGGGAGGTGGACATCCCTGTCAAAGTTGGCTCTCAGACTTTTGCATCCACCTTCTATGTGATGGATATCAGACCATCATATTCTTTCTTGATGGGTCGTCCTTGGATTCATAAGGCTGGGGCAGTTACGTCCACACTCCATCAAATGTTGAAATATCTGGTAAAGGGGAAGATTATCACGGTACGAGGTGAAGAGGAGTATATGGTGAGTCATCTCAATTCCTTCCGCTACATGGAAATGGACGGGGAATTCATTGAAACCCCTTGTCAGAACTTTGAAGAGGTCCCTCAGACTTTGGCGTCAACTGAAGTTGCTACCAACAAACCTCCGCTGAAGATGGCTTCTTTCAAGGATGTCAGGGTTGTAATTGAAGAAGGTGGGTGTACCAATTGGGGTCAACTCCCTGATTTCACTCACAAAACTGAAAATTTTGGTTTGGGCTTTACTACAGGGGCTCAAAGGGCTGTTAGGAACGCACGGATTAGAAGACCTCCTATACACATCAGCAATCGGGGAGTTAATGCAATTGAAGATGGTGAAGAAGATTCAGATATCGACAGTTGGATCTACCCAACAACCAATGGTGGACTGAACAACTGGACGACGAAGGACTTCATGTCTGTTTCTTTTATTCCGCAGTAATTGAATTTTGTTTTAAGATTTATAATAGACAGTTTGAAACTTTATGGCCTGGTGCCTTGCCCGAGGCACCTTGGCTTTGCTTGTGAGGGCTTATTATTTGTCATTTTCATATATCATTAATAAAACGTTGGGCGTTTCTTGCATTACAAATTTTGCGCTCTTTGTTTTTCTTTTCTGTCTCTCACTCTATCAAAACAGCTATTCTCTTACACACACTCACGTATCATAATGCAGATCCATATCCACTCTGGATTCCATTGATAACGACTCTGCTACTGCCAGTTATGACTTCAAAAATCCGATCAACCAAGCTGAGGACGAAGGTGAGGATGATTGTGAGGTGCCTGGAGAGCTTGCTAGACTATTACAGCAGGAAGAAAGGGCCATACAGCCTCATGAAGAGCCAGTTGAATCGGTGAATCTGGGTACGGAGGAAGATAAGAAAGAGGTTAATATAGGTGTAAATCTGGAGCCTAGTGTCAAGCAACAGTTGATACAAATTCTACGCGACTATGTTGAGATCTTCACCTGGTCCTACGAAGATATGCCTGGTTTGGATACTGATATTGTGGTTCACCGCTTGTCGACTAAAGAAGACTGCCCTCCGGTAAAACAGAAGGTTCGCCGTATGCGCCCTGAAATTTCAGAGAAAATCAAGGCAGAGGTCATGAAACAGTTCGACGCAGGGTTTTTAGTTGTCACTTCTTATCCACAGTGGGTTGCAAATGTTGTTCCCGTAATAAAGAAGGACGATAAGGTACGAATGTGTGTGGACTACAGAGATTTGAACAGGGCATGCCCCAGGGATGATTTCCCACTTCCTCACATCGATGTTTTGGTCGACAACACCGCGCAGCATAAAATCTTCTCCTTCATGGATGGTTTTTCTGGCTACAACCAGATCAAGATGTCTCCTGAGGACATGGAGAAGACAACCTTCATTACACAGTGGGGCACCTTCTGTTACAAGGTAATGCCTTTCAGATTGAAGAATGCTGGGGCAACTTATCAGCGCGCCTGGTCACTTTGTTCCACGATATGATTCACCATGAGATCGAGGTTTACGTTGATGACATGATAGCCAGGTCCCATACTGAGGGAGAGCACCTTGATCATCTCCAGAAACTGTTTGACAGGTTGAAGACGTACAAGCTGAGATTGAATCCGAACAAGTGTACCTTCGGGGTAAGGTCTGGTAAGCTTCTGGGTTTCTTCGTCAGTGATAAAGGCATTCAGGTGGACCCTGCAAAGGTAAAAGCCATACAAGAGATGCCGGCTCCCCGCACAGAAAAAGAAGTCAGAGGTTTCTTAGGACGTCTGAATTACATCGCCAGGTTCATTTCACATCTGATTGCTACTTGTGAGCCAATCTTCAAGCTGCTGAAGAAAGATCAAGTGGTAAAGTGATATGATGAATTCCAGACCGCTTTCAAAAGAATCAAGGAATACCTTCAAGAGCCACCAATTCTGATGCCTCCAGTTGAAGGAATACCTTTGATATTATACTTGACAGTGCTGGACAATTCAATGGGGTGTGTGATGGGGTAGCATGACAAGTCTGGCCGAAAAGAGCACACTATTTACTACCTTAGCAAAAAGTTTACCGACTGTGAGACCCGATACTCATTGCTCGAGAAAACTTGCTGCGCTTTGGCATGGGCTGCTCACCGGTTGAGACAGTATATGTTGACTCACACTACCTTGTTGATATCAAAGATGGATCCAATCAAGTATATTTTTGAGAAGCCCGCTCTCTCCGGAAGGATAGCAAGATGGCAGATGATCTTAACCGAATACGACATCTAATACACAACCCAAAAAGCAATTAAGGGGAGTGTATTGGCGGATCATTTGGCGCATCAGGCCGTGGATGACTACCAGTCCATGAATTTCGAGTTCCCGGATGAGAATATCATGTTGGTAACTGACTGTGAAGAACCTGGACTAAATGAAGGACCCGAGGAGGGATCCCGATGGTCTATGTATTTTGATGGAGCATCGAACGCTTTGGGTAACGGCATTGGCGCTGTAATTATATCTCCTGAAGGCTGTCATACGCCATTCACCGCCTGATTATGTTTTAACTGCACCAATAATATGGCGGAGTATGAAGCGTGTATCATGGGTCTTTGAGCTGCCATTGACCTGAGGATTAAGTTCTTTAGTGTGTTCGGAGATTCTGCTTTGGTGATAATTCAGATCAAAGGCGAGTGGGATATGAAGCACCCGAATCTTATTCCTTACAAAGAGTATGTACTGACGTTGCTCCCACACTTCGAGGAGATAACCTTTGAACATTTCCCCAGAGAGGAGAACCAGTTAGCGGACGCGCTAGCTACCATGTCTTCTATGTTCAAAGTCAGGTGGGAGAATGAAGCTCCCCAGATTACCATTGAGAGGTTGGACGAACCTGCACACTGCTGTGACATTGAAACTGAAGAGGTAGCAGGTAAACCTTGGTTTCACGAGATACAGAGGTATCTTGAGGCTCAAGAATACCCTGAGGGTGCATCTGTTAATGATAAGAAGTTCCTGAGAAGGTTCGTTGTGAAGTTATTCATCAGTAATGGTGTCCTCTATAAGCGTAACCATGATTCGACCTTACTGCGGTGTGTAGACAAGAGGGAGGCAGAAAGAATCATGGCAGAATTACAAGAAGGTACCTTCGGAACTCATTCCAGTGGACATACCATGGCGAATAAAATCCTACGGGCAGGATATTACTGGTCCACTATGGAAGCCGATTGTTACCAGCACTCTCGAACCTGTCATAAGTGCCAATTATATGCTAATAAGGTACATGTACCTTCGGTTCCCCTAAATGTTTTGACAGCTCCTTGGCCTTTTGCAATGTGTGGCATCGACATGATTGGCGAGATCAGACCTACTGCATCTAACGGCCATCGTTTCATTCTGGTAGCAATTGATTACTTTATGAAGTGGGTTGAGGCAGCTTCCTTTTCTACAGTAACCAAGAATGTCGTAGCGCGGTTCATCCGACACAATCTGATTTATCGATATGGTGTACCAGAGAGGATTATTACTGACAATGGTACAAATCTCAATAACACAATGATCACTGAGCTCTGCAAACAGTTCAAGATTCAGCATCACAACTCTTCTCCCTACCGGATGAAGATGAATGGGGTTGTTGAAGCGGCTAATAAGAACATCAAGAAGATTGTGCAAAAGATGACGGTGACATACAAGGACTGGCACGAGATGTTACCATTCGCTCTTCATGGGTACCGTACCTCATCCCAGACGATGACAGAGGCAACACCCTACTCCTTGGTGTATGGGATAGAGGCGGTCCTACCCATCGAAGTCCAAATACCCTCTCTCAGGATTATGAATGATGCGGGTTTGAACGAAGACGACTGGATCCAAACCCAACTTGATCAGCTGAATCTAATCGATGAAAAGAGACTTACTACTATCTGCCATGGTCAGACGTATCAAAAACGAATGATCAAGGCTTTTAACAAGAAAGTCAGACGTCAAGAATATCGAGTCGGGGATCTAGTGATCAAACGCATCATACTTCCGCAAGGTAATCCCAGGGGAAAATGGACCCCCACGTACGAAGGACCATTTGTGGTTAAGAACATTTTCTCGAGAGGAGCTATGATTTTAACCACCATGGATGGTGACGACCTTCCTCACCCCGTCAATGCAAACATAGTGAAAAAATACTATGCATAATCAAAGACCCGCTAGGTTGACTGGCCTAGGCAAAAATAAGGGCTTCCCGGAGAACCAAAAGGGTTCGGGCAAAAGTAAGGGATGAAAATAAAAAATCTGTACACCCGGCAAGTCAAAAACCTGAAAGGGCGACTTGGGCAAAAAAGGGTATCCCGTTGGACTGAAAACCCGAAAGGGCGGTCCAGGAAAAAATTAGGGATCAAAGCGTAATTCTATGTCTCATTGGATCACCTCACAGCCAGACTTCGGTATCGACTATCAAGCTCAGATGGCGCCAATCAATCTAATCCATCTTCGACCAAGTAACAGAGTGATGAGAAGTTTGAAGATATATAGGAAATAGCAGAGTTGAAACTCGATGGGATTGTTTCACATAGCTATTTAATTTCTTTTACACAAATTGTAATTTCTATCTTTCGGCGGCGTTCTCTTACTAGAGCGTTAGCCTCTTTGTACAAAACGCCTATTACGGGTCAACTTCAAAATCAATACAATTCATTTTCACAAGAAATTTCAAATTGTTTTTCTTTTTTGTTTTGTTTTGCAAGAACGTCCAATGATTCATTTTTTGATATATGCATTTGGAAATAATTGCTACTCATAAGATAGTTACAAAAAAAAAGACGATTACTCGTAATTCCAGGAACAGGGACAAACAAGAAGTGTCCAAAACCTTACAGTTGCTCTGCCCATCAGGTACAGGGATAGAGCCAGCTCGAGAACATAAGAAGTGGTACATACACTCCCCACAAAGTAAGAAGTATCCAAAGACAGTGGTGTTAGCTTTCCTGAATAGGACACAACTCACCCCAACCAAGTTTCACAATCGCGAGTGAGTCGGCAAAATTTTCCCCAAGCAAAGTTTGTTTATCACCAGCAACAAAAATCCATCCCCAGCTGAGTTATTTCTCCAAGTCGGCAGATATGTCAATAGGGTATCTCCTCTCCAACAGAGTTATTCCTCGCAGAGTTATCCTCAGACGGAGTCTCATCCGGCAGAATATTTACCAGACAAGGGGAAAATCCCCAGCATAGTCATCTTTGTTCACCATCCTCAACAGAAGTAGAGGAACTATGGTTTTTTACAGCAGTCAAAAATACCATTTCTCATACTCTCTAAACAACAGTCATGGATTTATTTTCCTGGACTCAGATTATTACGTCAGCATTTCATGTTCATACATCATGACATGTGCATACATTACATGTAACATAGTCTCATTTATTTTGAGAACATCATCTCACAATGCATCTCATGCATCGCACATAACTAATCATGTATTTCTTTCAGGAAAGACAGTTATTATCAACAATGACCAGCAAGTCCATGATCAACACTCGAAGCTAAACAGAGTAGTCATCGGTGCGATAAAAAACAACCTAACCCAGGTTCCTCCTGAAGCCCTACTATCCATGCTTTCATCTCGAAGTAACCCTACTATCCAGGTTCCTTCTCACAGCCCTACTATCCAGGCTTTCATCTCAAAGTAACCCTACTATCAAGCTTCCTTCTCACAGCCCTACTATCCAGGCTCTCATATCAAAGTAACCCTACGACCCAGGTTCCTTCCCAAGCCCTGTTATCCAGGCTTTTCATCTCAAAGTAACCCTACTATCCAGCTTCCTTCTCACAGCCCTACTATCCAGGCTCTCATATCAAAGTAACCCTACGACCCAGGTTCCTTCCCAAGCCCTGTTATCCAGGCTTTTCATCTCGAAGTAACCCTACTATCCAGGTTCCTTCTCACAGCCCTACTATTCAGGCTCTCATATCAAAGTAAACCTACGACCCAGGTTCCTTCCCAAACCCTGCTATCCAGGCTTTCATCTCGATGTAACCCTACTATCCAAGTTCCTTCTCACAATCCTATTATCCAGGCTCTCATATCAAAGTAACCCTACGACCCAGGTTCCTTCCCAAGCCCTGTTATCTAGGCTTTCATCACGAATTAACCCTACTATCCAGGTTCCTTATCACAGCCCTACTATCTAGGCTCTCATATCAAAGTAACCCTACGACCCAGGTTCCTTCCCAAGCCCTGCTATCCAGGCTTTCATCTTGAAGTAACCCTACTATCCAGGTTCCTTCTCACAGCCATACTATCCCGGTTTTCATTTCGAAGTAACCCTACCATCCAAGTTCCTTCTCACAGCCCTACTATCCAGGCTTTTCATATCGGAGTAACCCTACTATCCAGGTTCCTTCCCCTAACCTTACTATCCGGGTTGGGCCTCCCTTATCCCCGGACAACAGTCTATAACATTGTAAGACCAGGACCCGATCAAACACATTTGATTTCACATTTCCCCAGAAAGTCGCGGTACAGCATATACCCTGACCAGACACGCAGTTCACTTCCGCCTCCCAAATCGGAATTATTCCCCAGTAGAGTAACGGACAACTGAAGCTCCTAAAACTCTATTTCTCTCAAGACAAAGACCAGCATTCCCCAGTGAAGCCCTCTTCAACAACAGGTGTACGGGTTCTTGCAAAGGAATCTCTTGTGCGATCGACACTTCCTCGGATGGAATCTTTAAGCCCATCTCCGACGATTTTATAGAAACTACCAAATGGAATCTATAAGCCCATTCCTGATATCGCTAGTCAAGTATCACTTCATATGAGTGCAAATTTCTGGGCACTCTAGTGTTCAATCATCTTCCACCTTCAGATCATGAAAGGAAGACGAGCCAATCTACATATTCAGGTTTAAGAAGAATGAACAGGGGCAGCTGTTGTACCCCAAAATTTGCCCTCCCATATTTCTCAATACATGTCAAGTGAGGTCCTCAAACTGCTCAAGGAAGTTCAAGAGTTGACCAGACAAACTCTCTCCTAAGGTAGTCTACCTCAAATTAGGGTTTCATTTTTTATCAAGATGCTTGAGTCCAAAGGATACCAAAGGCTCACCCATGTCCTAATATGTTCTCAAGATCATCCATGTCAAGTTTCAAGCCTTGCAGAAAAAGTTTGCTCAGTCAATTGCTCAAAGGCCTGAAAATCGACTTTGCTAGGTCAAAAGGCAACTGTGGCCCATATACAGTCAAACTTCAAGATTTTTGGTAAACATCCTCATTTTTAAGTATCATTCATCATTTTACAAGGGTTGATCATGATTGTTGTACCCAAAAATTTTCCCTCCCATATTCTTCAAAGTTTATCAAGAATCATCTTCAAATGGTTCAAGATTTCTCAAGGGTTGCACAGTCCAACATCCTCCTAAGCCAATCAAATTTAGGGTTTTGGTTCCTTCAATGAATTTGAGGTTTTCAATGGCTCAATCAAGTCCCATGGGCCTATATACATTGTCAAGCATCTACATGTCAAGTCTCAAGACTCACAGAGGCAAATTGCACAGTCAAAAGTCTTATTTGGTTCACAATCAACTGCAGGGGTAAAATGGTAATTTTATAGTCAAAAGTAAAAAATTTTGGTCAACATCTTATTTTGAGGCCACAATCATCATTTGGTCAAATCTTGATCATGATTCCACAAGCATGGCTCAAAAATCATCAAAGATGCAAAAGTTACTATTTTTGGACAGTAGAAAAGTCAACTGTATCTTGACCAAGGCATAACTTTTTTATGGTTCATCAGAAAAATCCCATCAAATGCTCATTTTGAAGGGGATGACATTTCCTACAACTCATCTTCACATTCCAAGTCCAAGAAATGCTCTCACAAAAAGTTATAAATTTCTACATTATAGGTCAATTTCAAAAGTCAACAAAAAGGCATTTTAAGTCAAAGACCATAACTTGAGATTGATAAATCCAAATGACATGGGACCAAAGGCATTGGTTAGAGGGATCCAGGAACTTTCCAAAATGTCCAAGAACATGTTCATATGATCAAAATTGAGCAAGATATGCATTGGAGAAGTTGGGAAATTTTTGTGAATTTGCAAAAGTCAACTTTGCTCAAAACACATCATTTTTGCTAATGGGCCTCAAATTTCTTCTTGAAACTTTATCCAAGGCCTATGCACGACCCATCAAGCCTATTTGAGTTTATTTTCTTATTTTTATTAATTAATTGGATTTTTTATTAATATTAATTCATTTAATTGATTTAAAATATAGGAAATTCAAAGATATGGTTTTCAAATCTTTTTGTGAAGCAAACAAGCTCAAGACAAGCTGGAGATTTCGTGTGCCAATCAAAGAGACAAGAATATCCAAAATTGGCAAGTTTTCTCAATCAAAAAGATGCAAAAAGATGTGATTGGAAATCAAATATTGAAACATCAATGCAATGGATCTTTGGGCCAAGACTTAACCTAATTCCATTCTATTACATATGCACAAGTGAACCCTAATGCCATTCACGTGAGATTGCTGCATACAGAGCCATAACCAATATTGAAAAATCAAGAAAAAAGCCAAAACTGTTTTCCAAGTTCTAGGCCTTTTCAAAGCAATTTGAGGATTCAAACACATTGCATAAATCCCCAGGAACGTGTAGAGATCAAAATCACGTGCTAGAACTCAAGGAAACGCCAAAAACAGTCGTACGGTTTGCATAATTTTCTCATAATCGAAATTCATTGTTCATGCATCATTAACACGATTTGTTGTTTGTTTTGTATTGTATGAGTCCACGGGAAGCTAATGGTGTGAGTTAATTGCCTTGAAACGTCCTGAATCATAAACCACCATGAACGATTTCTAGGTTTTCCAAGCTCTAAAATTGGGGCTTTATTATTTAGGAAAAATTAAGTCTCAAGAGACCTATGATTGAAACCGTCTGAACAAGACGAACATACTGGACATCTCGCGAACAATTTATATTCATCCTATGCCTATTCGCTATTTTTGGTCGATACAATTTGTGGGGGTTAAAAACCCCCGCTATTTAATCTTTGTTTTGCAGGTTTAGTGAAGAAGACGATGACGTGCTAATTCCTGATTGGATAATTCAAAAGCAGCGCGCGTTTTCATGTCCTTACATCATATGAATTAATTGTTTAATATATTCATTGTTCGTTGTTATATTAACAAAGGCGTTCAAGTGGCTTGATGGAAGGTGATGTGGCTGTGTATCCTTGGGACCTGGGTTCGATCCCCAGGTCCACCCAAACGTTTCTAATATTTTACCTTACAGGTTCCCATGCAGGCATCCTCAAAGCATTCTACCATAAGCGTCAATCATCAATCTGCCATGTGTCCTCAAGCATAAATCTGAAGGTCGTGAGTGGATGACCATGATACTCTCCAGTCAATGCATGCCTGGACAAGTCAGAAAGTCAACAGGGCTTAAGCCTAATGGGCCAGGAATTGCTAGCATACCTCCATCTGGGCCCAACACCCCCAGGGTTTTGTTTCTCATTTTTCCTCTTTTATATTTTCTATTTAATTATTTTTTATTAACTATTATTATTATTATTATTTAATTAACCTAACAAATTATTTTCATAACAAATTCTGAAAAATGTAAAGATTATTTATTATTATTTTCACTATTAATCATTATTTTGTAAATAAATGTGAATTAATTAATTTAGTTAATTAGGTTAACTTTGACATTTTTTTAATAAATAAAATTAACATAGAATTAGGTGTTTCTTTTGACAATTTTAATTCCTTTTATTTTATTTTCATTAAAACATAAAAAACATAAAAAACACTTTTTCTTTTAATTTATTTAGTTAATTAGTTTTTAGGTTTAATATTAATTAATTGCAAAAAAGGACCAAAACTTCTTTATTTCTCAAAAAAAGGGTCAAAACCCTAAGGACGTCCCGATTCAATTTCTTTTCGCGCATTATTCCTATTTTGATTATATTTATGTATCTGCTCCGAGAATGTAATAGATAATTAGGACTTTATCGCTTTCTTTAATTTCTCGTATTTATTTTCCAAAGGGTTATATTTTTGGCGATGTATATACCCGACGCCTTGTAATAGCGTAGATTCAATTTTCCGCAATTTATTTCCCGCTAACTATTAACTGTTAAATATGCATGACAAGATTTGCCTGAAAAATAAAATCGATCCGTAGCTCACAATGATGCATGTTCAAAGATAAACATAAATTGAACCTGACACACATGCACATGCCACTCCTAGGATACGCCTCACTTGGTTGCCTCGAGGTGGTCATTAAGTATAGGGTGTTTTAGAGGTCGCCCTCCTGTCTAAAGATCCAGTTGCCTCGAAACGGTTGCCTCGGATAAAAAAGGATCTAAGACATTAGGGTTACCGCTAAGGCGTCCTACTATTGCTTTGGTGACCACACATGTCCCTATAATCGAATTGACCCGAATAACTCCAATGACGGTGCTACCTACTTCTCAATAGTGGGATAGTACTGTCTAAAGGATTCTTACACAGCTTAATTCCTTAGAGTAGGTAGATTTCTCATGGGTACTTGCTCTTTCAAAAACAAAAAAACAACTTTTCGCACCTACACTTTCAAAAAGTTTTCAAACAAATACTTCATACACTCTTGAGGACTGATACAAGAGTTACCTAGAAGTTTTTTCAAACGAACTTTTTCAAAACCCACACACACTTGAAAAGCAAACAAATTTTGAAAACATAGTGTGATCGGTGGATCTGGAACTGACTGTTTTTTAGCTGGTTCGCGAAATGTCGCGGAAGCAAGAGTCGCCACCATCTTTTATTTTCTCCAAATGGAAAGGACAAAAGCATAGAAAAATTCCTTATAGAGATTGCTCTCGGTTCAGGAGGTAGATTTATAGAAAGGGAAGGTGTTAGCACCCTTTCTATCCATGGTTATCCACGGGCTCTTAGATACTTGCTCATTGTGTTTTCAAAATTGTTTGTTTGCTTTTCAAGGTGAGTGGGTTTGAAAAAGTTTCTTTGGAAATTTCAGTTCGACTCTTGTATCAGTCCTCAAGAGTGTTTGAAAAGTTGTTTTGAAATCTTTTTGAAAAGTGTCAGTGTGAAAAGAGTTTTTGATTTGTTTTGAATTAGAGTAAACATCTACGAGTCATCTACCTACCCTAAGGAATTCGTCTGTGTAAATGTCCTTAAAGTAGTGCCATCCCACCATTGAGAGGTAGGTAGCACCACCATTGGAGGTGTTCGGGTCAATTCGAGGGTTTGGGACAGTGTGGTCACCAGAGCAATGGGAAGACACCTTAGAAGCTACCCTCATGCCATATTCATGGACATGAGGACTTACTAAAACATCCTCTACTCGACGACCACTTTTCGAGGGGCAAGGCAACAGTGAGACGTACCCTAGGGGTGGTGTGTGATTTGTGTGTCATTTTCAATTATGTTTATCTTGTCATGCATTGGTGATCTACGCTTTGTTTTTATTTTTGGCATTCATTCTTTCATGTGGTTATTAACAGTTAAAAGGTGCGGGAAGATAAAAGTTCTACGCTATTACAAAGGCGCGGGTCTACATCGCCAAATTAATCCAAGACCCGATTTGAAATAAAATAAAATGCGGAAAATAAATGTCCTAATCAATCTATTACATAGCTTTGGGATAAATACATTATATTCACAAAAAGAAATAAAAGTAAAATGCGAGAAGAAGTAAAGTCGAGAATGCGAGGGCGTTGGACCCTTTTAAGGAAATTAAATTGGAATTAAGGAAATTAATTAAGTTTAAATAAAAGAAAGAATTTTTTTTTGGAGTTTTTTTGTATTTATGGAGTTTAATGAGAAAATTAAATTAAAATTAAAAACCCTAATTCTAAATTATTTTTAATTTATTAAAAATGTTTAAGTTTGACCTAGTTTTAACCTAATTATTTAATGGCAAATTTATTTACAAAAAATAATTAATAATTAAATATGGTGAAAAAGAAAAAGGAATAAAAGTATAAAACCCTAATTCTACATTTTTTAGTTTATATAAAAAACATTAAAATTAAACCTAGAATTAAAACTAAATTAATTAATAAAATTTATTTACAAAAACATTTAAATAAAATATATTTTTATTTTTTGTCTTTCTGATTTTTTGTTATTTTTTTATGTTATGGAGAATTAATTTAAAGAATTAAAATAAAACTAAATAAAACAAATAAAATAGAAAAAATAAAAGGAATGAAAAATAGCATGCAAACCAATGGGGGGTGTTGACCCCAATTTTGGAGGTATATAGGAAGTATTTTGGCCCATGGAATGCAGGCCCATATTGACTTTCTGGCGCGTGTGCACATGCGTTGACTGGAGTATTCCCTGGACCTCCATCCTGACCTTCAGATTCATCTTCCAGGATATTTGGCAAGCTTTGATAGTGGGTGCATGGTGGATTTCTGGGCGTACACTGCATGGAATCAGGTTAAAACAAAATATATTGAGAAAGGGAGGGGACCTGGGAATCGAACCCAGGTCCCAGTGCTTACCAAGCCTTTTGTCCACCAACTGAGCCATTAGCGCGTTTGGAATATAATATGACAAATAAACAATATAACGTGAAACAATGATTAGTGGTGTCCATCGCGCGAAAATTCAAACGCGCCTATAATCAATGGACACGTCCTTCATCTTCTTCCTGCTGCCTGTAAATAAAAAGAGATAGCGGGGGTTTTAAACCCCCACTAAATAGCACATGTGAAAATAGTGATTAGGCCACCGTTGCTCATAAATTGAGCGCGACATGTGGACTGAGTTCGTGTGAAGCTTCTGGTTCTAATGGCATAAGTCTCGTTGGCCAATTTTTCCCCAAGCGTAAAGCCCCAATTCTACAGCTTTGAAACCCTAACGAGCTCCAATGGTGGATTCATGTATAGGGCACGAAAACTCAATTGAATGGCATGGTTAACTTCAGAATGATTAGACTAGTACAAATCAAGCGTTAGAAATCAAAAATATGGCATGAATTATGAAACACGATTATGCATAAAGTTTGAGGAATTTTGACTTCTATATACCAATTCTTGATGTGTGGGGACTGGAAAAGGATTCAGAAAGCTTCCTTGATGCCTTGGCAAGCTATTGGAATTGTTACTTTTCTTTAAATTGCGCTAGAATGCAGTTTTCAGTTTTGAATTTTTGGACAAAAAATGCAAAGTTGGTATTTGATATGAGGCGCAGCTTCAAGGTTCCCGTGATTAGGTTTAGCATCCTATATATGTATGGGACGAATTAGGGTAAGAATTTGAGTCCATAACCCTTTGCATTGATGAATCCAATATTTGATTTCCATGGAATCTTTTTCAATATTTTCTTCATGAAGAACATGCCAATTTGAACCAAATCTTTCCTTTTTTGATGTGCACGAGATCCTTAGGCCTTGATGAGAGATTATACTGCACAAAAAGATTTGAAAACCTTATGTTAGTATTTTTCTTGTAATTAATTTTGATTAAATGAATTAAATAGATTAAATATTCAATTAATTAATTAAAAATAAGAAAATAACTCCCCTTTGGGTAAATGGGTCGTGCCTAGCTTTTGGATGATGATTCTTGGAAGAATTTGTGGCCCATTAGCAATTTTGAGGCATTTGAAGTAAAGTTGACTTTTCAAAATTCCCAAAAATTTCCCAACTTCCACAAGGCATATCTTGCTCAATATTTAAGCTTTGATCATGTTCTTGGACATTTTGGAAAGGTCTTGAAGTCCTCTAACCAATGCCTTTGGTCCCAGGTCATTTTGATTTACCAATCTCAAGTTATGGTCTTTTACTTAAAGTCCTTTTTTGTTGACTTTTGAAAATGACCTATAATGTTGAGATTGATAACTTTTTGTGAGAGCATTTCTTGGACTTGAAGTGTGAAGAGGAGTTGTAGGAAATGTCTTTCTCTTCAAAATGAGCTTTGGATGGAATTTTTCTGATGAACCATGTGGAAGTTATGCCTTGGTCAAGTTACAGTTGACATTTTCAACTGTCCAAATATGGCAACTTTTGCATTTTGAGACTTTTTGAGCCATGCCTTGAAAATCATGATCAAGAATTGATCAAATGATGTTTGTGGCTTCAAAATAAGATGTTAATCAAAAATTTGAACTTTTGACTGTCAAATGACCATTTTGCCCCTGCAGTTGACTGTTGAGCAATTAGGGTTTTTGACTGTGCAATTTTGTGCTGTAAGTCTTGAAACTTGGCATGAGGATGCTTGACCCTGTTTGTATGCATGTGGGACTTGATTGGACCCTTGGAAACTTCATTTTCTTTGTCAGAATCAAAACCCTAGTTTTTTTGACTATTAGGAGGCCCTTGAACTGTGCAACCCTTGGGGAGATTTTGAAGCATGCTCTTTGCAAATTTTGAAGGATATGGGAGGGAAAATTTTGGGGTACAACAATTGCCCCTGTTCAATCTTCTTAGACCTGAGGATGCAGATTGGCTGACGTGCCTTTCGTAATCCGAAGGTGGAAGATGATTGAACACTAGAGTGCCCAGAAATTTGCGCTCACATAGTAGTGTGATGGTGGGAATGGGCTTATAGATGCCATTTGGAGATTGATGGATACGATGATGGGCTTATAGATGCCATGCTAAGAGATGATGGATGAGTGGATGGGCTTATGGATGCCATCTGGGTGTCGATCGCGTAAGAGTTTCCTTAGCGAGAACTTGCGTGCCTGAAAAAGAAAGATGATTACCTGGCCTGTTACAGGAGTTGGTCTTCAAACTCTTTGTGTAGATGTACCCTGACTGGTTACAGGGATTGGGTCTGGAGCTTCAAAAGGTTATGAATGAACCAGGGATGGTTACTACCTCAGCGGGACGGTGAGAGAACCTTGGACGATTACTACCTCAACAGGAATGCTGAGAGAATCTTGGGTGATTACTACCTCAACAGGAACGCTGAGAGAATCTTGGGCGATTACTACCTCAACAGGAACGCTGAGAGAATCTTGGGTGATTACTACCTCAATAGGAACGCTGAGAGAATCTTGGATGTCTTCTACTGGGATAAGAATCAGGGAGATCTTAGGGTCGATCTGACTGAACCGGAGAAGGCCTTTGATTGGATAAGAATCAGGAAAATATTAGGGTCGATCTGACTGAACCGGAGAAGGCCTTTGACTGGATAAGAATCAGGAAAATCTTAGGGTCGATTTAACTGAACCGGACAAGGTCTTGGAATCTTCAACTGGATAAGAATCAGGGAGATCTTAGGGTCGATCTAACTGAACCAGAGAAGGCCTTTGACTGGATAAGAATCAGGAAAATCTTAGGGTCGATTTAACTGAACCGGACAAGGTCTTGGAATCTTCAACTGGATAAGAATCAGGGAGATCTTAGGGTCGATCTGACTGAACCAGAGAAGGCCTTTGACTGGATAAGAATCAGGAAAATCTTAGGGTCGATTTAACTGAACCAGACTAAAGTCTTGAAATATAGCTGAGAACTTAACTGGATCTTTCCTGAAAGGTAAAGGTCAGTCATATGCAAGGCATGATATGAATCAAGGGATGATGTTCTCAACATGAATGAGATTTGTAAGATATGATGCGTATATGCATGCTATAATGATGTATGTGATGTTTTTGAATGTATCTTTGCGTCTTAGGAAAATAAATCCTTGACGGGTGCCGGGAAGTCACTCTTGGGCTGATGTTGAAGAATAGATTTTTGCTTCCGCTGGGGATGATAGTTGCAAGCATACCAATAGGAGAAGATAACTCCATTGGGGAATAAACTTGGCGAATGGATTACTCTGCGGGGAGAAAAGTACTCTAGTGGTCTTGTTGGGGAACAATACTCTGTGGGGAGAGAGGTACCTTACTGGGATATTGATGGTAACTTCACTGGGGATACCGTTGTTACGTTGGAAGTGTTAATAGACTTCGCTGGGGATAAGAAGGCTTCACCGAGGACGATCTTTCCGTGGCTTTTGGCTGAGGATAACCCAGTTATATCCTGGTAGGGAAATAACCTTTGAACAAAGCCGGGAGACGCGTTCGTGCTCTGCGGGGGAGAAGCTTCCAGAATCTACTGGGGATAAGCTTACTGCTTGGGGAGATGGATTCCACCTTTCCTGGGGAAACTGGATTGGATTCTCTTGGGGAAATTTTGAACTATATTGAGGAAGCGACTCCGTTGAATGTCTGGTATACCGCCGGGGAACAATCTTTAGGTCAAGACTATCGGGGATGCTTGTTAAGAATGCCTGTATATTGCTGGGGAATGTTGAGATCTGCTGGAGGATACCCAACTTCCTTAAGGTTGACTGTAACTTTGCTTGGGGAGAGTGCATTGACTTGCTGGCTCACTCTCTGGGGAATTAAGAGGTATTGGTTATGTTCTTCAGCTGAACCTACCTTGATACCTTGGAGGACAGAACAATTAGATTGCTTAGACAACTCTTTATTGCCCCTGTTTCTAATGTTACCTTTAATTAATCCTTTGTTTCGTATGCAAATATTTATGAGTTAGCAATTAGTGTCAAATGCATATATCACAAATTGAACCTTGGACGTTCTTCGCAACACAAAACAGAAAAAGGAAAAAACAAAAGGCAATTTGTCTGAAAAGTGTATTTATATTGATTTTTGAATTTGCCTGTAAATAGGCGTTTATATACAAGAGGCTGACGTCCTAGTAAGAGAACGCCGCCGAATAAGAGTTTATACAAATTTGTATAAAAGAAAATAAAATAGCTGTGTGAAATGATAATCCCACTGGGTTCCAACTCTGCTATCGCCTTTATATCTTCGAGCGTCTCATCACTTGATGACCTAGCTGAAGATGAAGCTGACTGATCGATGCCGTCTGAACTTGATGTAGATACCGGATTCTGGATGCAAAGTGATCCAATGAGACATAGTATTATGCTTTATCCCTAACTTTTGCCTGGACCACCCTTTCGGGTTTTCAGTCCACCGGGATACCCATTTTTGCCCAAGCCGCCTTTTCGGGTTTTCGACTTGCCGGGTGTACAGATTTTTTTTATTTCATCCCTTCATTTTGCCCGAACCCTTTTGGTTCGCCGGGAAGCCCTAATTTTTGCCTAGGTATGTCAACCTAGCGGGTCTTTTTCATGCGTAGTATCTTTTTACTATGTCTGCATTGGCGGGGTGAGGAAGGTCGTCACCATCCATGTTGGTTAGAATCATGGCTCCTCCTGAGAACACATGTTTAACCACAAATGGCCCTTCGTACGTAGGGGTCCATTTTCCCCTTGGATCACTCTGAGGAAGGATGATACGCTTGATTACCAGATCCCCAACTTGATATTCTTGTGGTCTGACCTTTTTGTTAAATTCCCTGATCATTCGCTTTTGGTACGTCTGACCATGACAAATAGAAGCAAGTCTCTTTTCGTCAATTAAGTTTAGTTGATCAAGTCGTGTCTGGATCCAATCATCTTCGTTCAGATCTGCATCCTTCATTATCCGGAGAGAGGGTATCTGCACTTCGATCGGTAAGACTGCCTCCATACCATAGACCAAGGAGAAAGGAGTTTCCCCGGTTGACGTCCTGGCTGAGGTACGGTACCCATGTAAAGCGAACGGTAACATATCGTGCCAATCTTTATAGATCATTGTCATCTTCTGCACGATTTTCTTGATATTTTTATTTGCTACTTCTACAGCCCCATTCATCTTTGGTCGGTAAGGAGAAGAGTTGTGGTGTTGTATCTTAAACTGCTCACAGAGCTCAGTGATTATCTTATTATTAAGATTGGTACCATTGTCTGTAATGATTCTTTCTGGGACGCCGTATCGACAGATCAGATTGTGCCGAATGAACCGTGCCACAACGTTCTTGGTTATCGTAGCGTAAGAAGCTGCTTCAACCCACTTCGTGAAGTAATCAATCGCCACCAGGATGAAGCGATGCCCATTGGATGCCGTAGGTTTAATCTCACCGATCATATCTATGCCCCACATTGCAAAAGGCCAAGGTGCTGTCAGAACATTTAGAGGAACTGGAGGAACATGCACCTTGTCTGCATATATCTGGCATTTATGGCATGTCCGGGAGTGTTGGTAACAGTCGGCTTCCATTGTGGACCAGAAATACCCTGCCCGAAGGATTTTCTTTGCCATAGTGTGTCCACTGGAATGTGTTCCGAAGGTCCCTTCATGTAGCTCTTCCATGATCCTTTCTGCCTCTGTCTTGTCCACACAACGCAGTAAGGTCGAATCATGGTTTCGCTTATATAGAATGTCGTTGCTAAGGAAGAACTTCGCTGCGAACCTTCTCAGAAACTTCTTATCATTGACAGATGCACCTTCAGGATATTCCTGCGCTTCCAAATATCTCTTCACCTCATGGTACCAAGGCTTCTCAGTCACCAATTCAGTCTCAAGATCACAACAGTATGCCGGTTCATCCAGATTCCAGATAGTGACCTGGGGAACCTCATTGTCCCATTTGACCTTGAACATGGAAGACATCGTAGCTAACGCGTCCGCCAACTGATTCTCCTCTCTCGGGAAATGTGCAAAGGTTATCTCTGTGAAATGGGGGATCAATGTCAACACACATTCTCTGTAAGGAATAAGATTCGGATGTTTCGTATCCCACTCGCCTTTGATCTGATTGATCACGAGAGCGGAATCTCCGAAGACACTCAGAAACTTGATCCTTAGGTCGATCGCAGCTTGGAGACCCATGATGCATGCCTCATACTCCGCCATGTTGTTGGTGCAGTTGAAACATAGTCGGGCAGTGAGTGGAGTATGAGTGCCTTGAGGGGATATGATCACAGCGCCGATGCCGTTACCCAAAGCGTTGGAGGCTCCGTCAAAGTGCATAGACCATCGGGATCCTTCCTCAGGTCCTTCATCCGGTCCAGGTACTTCACAATCAGTCACTATCATGATGCTCTCGTCCGGAAACTCGAAGTTCATTGACTGATAGTCGTTTACTGCCTGATGTGCCAAGTGGTCTGCCAATACACTTCCTTTGATGGCTTTCTGGGTCGTGTACTGGATGTCGTATTCTATCAAGATCATTTTCCATCTTGCTATTCTCCCAGACAGAGCAGGCTTTTCAAATATGTACTTTATTGGATCCATCTTTGAGATCAACAAAGTAGTGTGAGTCAGCATATACTGTCTCAGCCGGCGAGCAGCCCATACCAAAGCGCAGCAAGTTTTCTCAAGCAGTGAGTATCGGGTCTCACAATCGGTAAACTTTTTGCTAAGGTAATAAATGGCGTGCTCTTTTCGGCCAGACTCGTCATGCTGCCCCAGCACACACCCCATGTAGTTGTCAAGTACTGTCAGATATAGTATCAGAGGTCTCCCCTCAACCGGTGGCATAAGAATGGGTGGTTCTTGGAGATACTCCTTGATTCTGTCAAAAGCGGCCTGACATTCATCATTCTAACGTACTACCTGATCTTTCTTCAGCAGCTTGAAGATTGGTTCACAGGTAGCAGTTAGGTGCGAGATGAATCGAGCAATGTAATTCAGGCATCCTAAAAAGCCTCTGACCTCTTTCTCGTTCTTAGGAACTGGCATCTCTTGAATGGCTTTAACCTTGGCAGGGTCCACTTGAATACCCTTATCACTTACAACGAAGCCTAGCAACTTTCCAGATCTTACCCCGAAGGTGCATTTGTTCGGGTTCAACCTCAGCTTGTACAACTTCAGGCGGTCAAACAATTTCTGCAGATGATCAAGGTGTTCTTCCTCAGTTTGGGACATTGCAATCATGTCGTCGACATACACTTCAATCTCATGATGGATCATGTCATGAAATAAAGCAACCATGGCACGTTGGTAGGTTGCCCCAGCGTTCTTCAGTCCAAAAGGCATGACCTTGTAGCAGAAGGTGCCCCACTGAGTAACAAAGGTAGTCTTTTCCATGTCTTCCGGAGCCATCTTGATCTGATTATAACCTGAAAAACCATCCATAAATGAGAACACCTTGTGTTGAGCAGTATTGTCAACAAGGACATCAATGTGAGGTAGAGGGAAGTCATCTTTGGGGCTGGCCCTATTCAGATCCCTGTAGTCGACACACATTCTGACCTTTCCATCTTTCTTTGGTACCGGCACCACATTAGCAACCCACTGAGGGTAAGAAGTCACTGCAAGGAACCCGGCATCAAACTGTTTCATAACCTCGGCTTTGATCTTCTCAGACATCTCGGGACGCATACGGCGGACCTTTTGCTTGACCGGAGGGCAGTCTTCCTTGGTAGGCAAGTGATGGACCACAATGTCGGTATCCAACCCGGGCATGTCTTCGTAGGACCAGGCAAATATTTCCATATAATCATGTAGCATCTGAGTCAACCGTTGCTTCACGCTGAGCTCTAGGTTGGCACCAATCTTTACCTCCTTTCTGTCTGTATCAGTACCCAGGTTTATTGTTTCCACCGGCTCTTCATGTGGTTAAATTGCCCTCTCTTCCTGGAGTAACAGTCTTGCAAGCTCGCCAGGCACTTCGCAATCATCTTCACCTTCGTCTTCGGCTAAGTTGATCGGATTTTCGAAGTCATAACTGGCAGTAGCAGAGTCGTTACCAGTGAGATCCAGAGTGGATTGAAACCTGTATGAGTGAGTGTGTGTAAATACAGCTGTTTTGCAATATATAAGGAAAGGAAAGAAAGGAAAGGAGCATAAGATTTGAAATGCGAGAAAACATCCAAGATCTTTATTCATGATATATGAAATGATAATTAATATACCCTCACAAATGAAGCCACGGTGCCCCGGGTAAGACACCGGGCCAGAGTTTTAATTCATTGTTTATTACAAATAACAAAACAAAGGAGTTTATTACTGCGTAACAAAAGTAACAGGAGTATGATCTTTAGCAGTCCAATTGGTCAATCCACCATCAGTCGTCGGGTAGATCCAGCTTTCAAACTCTGACTCTTCCACTTCCTCTTCGTCCCCAATAGCATTCACTCCTGGGTTGGTAATGAGCACAGGAGGTCTTCTGGTCTTTGCCTTGCGTGCAGCCTTCTGACCCTCTGCAGTAAAACCCAGTCCAAACTTGTCAGTTTTAGGTGTAAAATCAGGGAGCCTGCCCCAGTTAGCACATTCACCTTTCTTGATTATAGCCCGGGCATCCTTCAAGGAAGCCATCTTCAAAGGAACATCCTCTTCGACCACTATTTCCGCTGCTGCCAATGTTGGAGGTACCTCTTCGAAATGCTGAAAGGGGGTTTCAATAAACTCCCCGTCCATCTCAATATACCTGAAGGAATTCAAATGGCTCACCATATACTCCTCCTCTCCCTGCACAGTGACAATCTTCCCTCTGACGGGGTACTTGAGCTTCTGGTGTAGGGTAGAGGTCACTGCCCCAGCTTTGTGGATCCAAGGTCGACCCAGTAGACAAGAATACGATGGACGGATATCCATCACATAGAAAGTAGAGTCGAATACTTGAGAACCCACACGAATAGGAATGTCTACCTCTCCATGAACCATCCTCTTAGAACCGTCAAAGGCTCTGACAATGATGTTGCTAGGTTTCAGCTCCAGACCCTCACAATCCAACCGGTCTAAGGCCTTTTTGGGTAGCACATTCAGGGAAGAACCAGTGTCCACCAATACGTGCGCAAGAGTAGTGCCCCTGTATTCAATAGAGACATGCAGGGCGTCATTGTGGTCTTTTCCCTTAGCAGTAAGGTCAGCGTCCGAGAAACCCAAACCATTGTCGGCTGTCAAATTGGCTACGCAATCAGTAAACTGGACTGCAGATGTCTCCTATGGCACATGGGCCGTCTTGAGGAATGAAATCAGGGCCTTAGCATGGGCCTCTGAGCACAGCAGCAAGGAGAGCATGGAGATCTTGGAGGGGGTATGCCCCAGCTGTTCAACAACATTAAAGTCACTTTTCTTGATTATTTTCAGAATTTCCTCCATCTCTTGTTGGGAGGCCTCAGCATTCACAGATTTTGGTGCCTCCATCCGGGAAGGCTCATCTTCAATCCCTTTGCCCCGAGCATTAGATGACTCGGCAGCAGGGGAAACAACTTGATCAGAAATGGGAACAGGTACACTTGTAGGTGTTATAGTGAGAGGTCTTCGAATGGCAGGTGGCGCAATGTCAGGCGAGAAGAGCCTGCCACTGTGGGTAACTTTTGCTGGACCAGTGATATTGCTGATGCTGGTGCCAGTGTTGAACTCTTGCTTTATACCATGTACATACACATCTGCCCCATAGTGCCATGGGACAGCCTTATCGGATTCATAGGGAAGAGGCCCCGGAACAGTAATCACAATGGGTGCGACAGTCATGATTTTAACCGGCTTCCTTGGGAGAGCCTTGATCGGATTATTAAATATTGTAACAACAGATACTTCTTCCACCGGAACAAACTGAACAGCAGTCTTCTTGAAGAGAATCTCTTTGCTGTCCATCAGGCTTTGGATGCCCAACTTCAGCAAAGGACAACCAGAAAGGGAAACAGCATAGAAAAGGCAACCTTCACTACAACCCGGAAATAAACCGGCCAGCAGTAGGTTCCTCTTAACAGTCATCAGAGGAGTAGCTACATCATTCACAGAAACGGCATACACATCTTCATCAACGGCATTCACTCCATGCTGGGGCATAGGAGCAGTCACCACATTTGGCCTCTCAGGCGCTTCAAATTGTATCTCTTTTGCATCAATAAGGTCTTGCACCTTATTCCTTAAGGCCCAACAGTCATCAGTGGAATGCCCCGGGCTATCGGAGTGATAAGCACAGCGGGCATTTGGATTGTATTTGGGGGAGGCAGTATTCACAACCTTCGGGGCCTCTCTAACAGTCACCAAATTGGTGGATAGAAACTGCGGCAAGATCTGCGACAGGGTCATACTCAAACGGGTAAACTCTCTCCTGGGTCTTTCAGCCCTTTGTGGATTGGTTTGCCGAGGAGCGGCAGCAGGCTTAGCAATCATCACCGCATTAACAGATTGGCGGCGCTCTGGTTTCTCTTGTCTTCTAGACCCATAGACAGCACTGGCCTCCTTTTTAAAGGGCTTCTTCTCAGCACTTGAAGATGCACCCTTCTGGATTTTACCGGACTTCAATCCAGCCTCTATTCTCTCCCCAGTCAGAATAAGATCAGTAAACCCTGCAGACAAATTCCCGATAAGATGACTGAAAAATGGCCCAGATAGGGTCCCCAAGAACATATCTACCAACTCCCGATCAGTTAACGGAGGCTGCACCCTGCCAGCCAGATCCCTCCACTTATGTGCATACTCTTTAAAACCTTCGCTTGATCCTAGCGACATACCCTGGAGTTGGGTACGTGTAGGAGCAAGGTCGGCATTATATTGATACTGCTTGTAAAAAGCAGTAACCAACTCCTCCTAGTTACGAACCTTGGTCCCATCCAGCTGATAGAACCATTCGAGATGAGTCCCTAAAAGACTCTCCTGGAAGAAGTGGATCCACAAATTCTTGTCCACTGAGTACGGTTGAATCTTCCGCACATAAGATCTGAGGTGTAGCTTGGGGCAAGACGCCCCGTCATACTTGGTGAAAGATGGTGCCTTAAACTTGTGAGGAATAATCACACCAGTAGATAAACCCAAGTCTCCGAAATCCAGCCCAGGCACTTGTTGGATCTCCATTGCATTCAGTCTGTCTTCCAACTGCTTATATCTGTCTTCAGCCGGAGGATACTGTTCCTCATCAAAGTCAGTCTCGTTGTCAAAGACTACTGGGCTTGAAGCCTTTCCCCCCTGGGGACTGCCTTTGCCTACAGAAGAACCAGCCTCTTCATTCTGCAGAGTGTTACCAAACCTTCAGCCCGAGTTGAAAAGAACAGTTCTCTTCTTCTTCTTCTTCTCCTTCTTCAGGAGTAAAGCCTTCAGCTCTTCTTGGCCTTGAGCCAAACCCATGATCAGCTCCTGAAATTGCGCGTTCTGCGCCTGAAGAGCCTTGATAGACATCTCGGTTGATGATGAGTCAGGGTTCATGATGCTGAAATAAACAGCAAAGAACAGTAAGCAACCTGAAAAGAGGAAAACCTGCTATGCACATGATGAATGATATGTGTTTATGCAATGCATTCAAGGGTTCGAAAGTTCAAATTTGTTGTAGACAAAAAGGAACGCAGGTTATTGTTAAGGAAACAATTGTTTGGTACATCAAAACCTCATGGGCAAAATAATACAAAAGCAAATCAATCCCAAAAGACACTACGCATCCTCTTTGGAGCTATGTAGGTGTTGAGATTCTTTTCCTCGTGCAATAGGCGGGTGAGCTCCAAGACCTTCTTTTCACTAGCATGTAGACTGGTCTCAAGAGAATTCCGTTCTTCCTTAAGCTGGATCCAGCTCTTCTGCATCTCTTCCCAGGACGTGGGCATGTCAGGATGTTGAATGGTGTAGGACACCTCTCCTTCCAATACTGGCTCTTTGATCACAGGGAGCACATGAGGATAAGGCATTATTAACTTCTGGGAGCGGGCTCGTACCCACCTGAGATAAGGTTCCAATGGGATGGAATTCTTGTGCCCCAGTGTCTTGTTGTCTATCTTACTGGGCATCCTCCAAGCTCTGATAAATCTCTGGCGAAGTCCTTGTGCATCGTTTTCGAAGTCAAAAACTATGTCAGGAATTAACATGTCATGAGGGCCATCCCTCCGAGCATAACCAAATTGTCTCCAAGCCAGGCATGGGTTGTAAGTAATACCTCCTCTGATTCCAAGTAAAGGAACATTAGGGTACTCCCCGCAACGATCAATGATAGTGACATCCTCTCTGGACCGAGAGCACCAATGTATATCTGCATGTGTAAGAGTCATCAACCGTTGTGACCATCTCAAACCCCGCTCGTTCTTTAAAACTGATTGTGGAAGGTGCGAAATAAACCACCTTCCCAGGAGAGGAGTGCAACACATAAGGACACCTCTTTTTCTCATGGTTCGAGTGTAACATGAGTGAAGGATGTCCCCCAGCAACGTAGGTATAGGATTCCTGGACATGAAGATCTGGACAGCACTGATATCTATAAGCTGATCTGGGTTAGGGAACAACACCAAACCATAGACAAGGAGGGCCAAAACTTCTTCAAAAGCTTGTAAGTCAAGGGAGTTCCAACATTCCTGGGCCTTTTCAAACAGAAACCTGGCTAAGAACCCTTTGATGCCACTTCTAACCTCCCAATGTCCCTTGAGGTCAGATGATTGTAGGTGTAAGGCTTTAGCAATCTCTTCAAGCTTGGGTTCCTTTTCCGTACCGTTGTAGGGTAGTTGATCAAGGATAGGGATCTTCAGAAGCCGGGAGAACTCCTCCAATGTAGGTACCAGTTGATAATCCAGGAAAGTGAAACAGTGATGCAGAGGGTCAAAGAACTGGAACAGGACCTTTATCATATCTTCCTCAATGTTGGTATTGACCAAGCTGATGAGTCTTCCATGTCTTTCACTGAATGAAGAGCTCTCGGGAATCCTGGATATAAGCTCCTTAAGCTGAGGAGGGATCCTTACAAGGTTGATTTGAATTGTCTTTCTGCGAACAGTTTCCATGTCCTACAAAACAAGAACAAAGATGAAGATTCGAACCCCTGAAATGGTTAGTCAATGCATATGATGCTGGATGATGTCATGATGCTATGATTAAACACACCACAAATATTTACAAAGGCAAACATGTAAGGCACACAAGTCACACAAGACAAGCCCTTAGAGTTTAGGCCAGCATGGGGTCTGGGTATTACCCTCTTGAAGTTGGTGGGCTCAACCTGTCCTATTAGAAGTAATCGGGTTCTAAGGGTCCCAATATCACTGGATTGCTTTCATTGTTCATCGTTTCGATTTAGCCACTGAACTGGCGACCGAAATATTCCAGGAAAGCAACCCTCAATTGAGTGTAGTATCGAGTATCAACCAACCTCGGACTGCACCAAAGTCAGTTATCTCACTACCCTAAAGAGGCCAAGACAGTTCAATTAAGGTTCCTAAGGTCAGTTGATGCTTCATGACACCACGCGGAGGCCCCGTACTCTCCTTGACTGAACTCAAGGGTTACCGGTACACACCAAAGTGCCACATCAACGTAGCAGAATGTTTCAACCATGTCGGTATACCCCGCACAGTTCCCTCACAGCCTTGTTGCTACTTTCTAAGAAGGTATCCCCCAGATCCGGGTTAGGATCTATAGAACTCCCAAGACAGTGCCCACAATATTAAAGCACACAAATCAGGCAATTGAAAACATAAGTATGAGCTATCCTAAGGTACACCTCACTTTAAAATATCCCCAGCAGAGTCGCCAGTTCTGTGATCGGTGGATCTGGAACTGACTGTTTTTTAGCTGGTTCGCGAAATGTCGTGGAAGCAAGAGTCGCCACCGTCTTTTATTTTCTCCAAATGGAAAGGACAAAAGCACAGAAAAATTCCTTATAGGTATTGCTCTCGGTTCGGGAGGTAGATTTATAGAAAGGGAAGGTGTTAGCACCCTTTCTATCCATGGTTATCCATGGGCTCTTAGATACTTGCTCATTGTGTTTTCAAAATTGTTTGTTTGCTTTTCAAGGTGAGTGGGTTTGAAAAAGTTTCTTTGGAAATTTCAGTTCGACTCTTGTATCAGTCCTCAAGAGTGTTTGAAAAGTTGTTTTGAAATCTTTTTGAAAAGTGTCGGTGTGAAAAGAGTTTTTGATTTGTTTTGAATTAGAGCAAACATCTACGAGTCATCTACCTACCCTAAGGAATTCGTCTGTGTAAATGTCCTTAAAGTAGTGCCATCCCACCATTGAGAGGTAGGTAGCACCACCATTGGAGGTGTTCGGGTCAATTCGAGGGTTTGGGACAGTGTGGTCACCAGAGCAATGGGAAGACACCTTAGAAGCTACCCTCATGCCATATTCATGGACATGAGGACTTACTAAAACATCCTCTACTCGACAACCACTTTTCGAGGGGCAAGGCAACAGTGAGACGTACCCTAGGGGTGGTGTGTGATTTGTGTGTCATTTTCAATTATGTTTATCTTGTCATGCATTGGTGATCTACGCTTTGTTTTTATTTTTGGCATTCATTCTTTCATGTGGTTATTAACAGTTAAAAGGTGCGGGAAGATAAAAGTTCTACGCTATTACAAAGGCGCGGGTCTACATCGCCAAATTAATCCAAGACCCGATTTGAAATAAAATAAAATGCGGAAAATAAATGTCCTAATCAATCTATTACATAGCTTTGGGATAAATACATTATATTCACAAAAAGAAATAAAAGTAAAATGCGAGAAGAAGTAAAGTCGAGAATGCGAGGGCGTTGGACCCTTTTAAGGAAATTAAATTGGAATTAAGGAAATTAATTAAGTTTAAATAAAAGAAAGAATTTTTTTTTGGAGTTTTTTTGTATTTATGGAGTTTAATGAGAAAATTAAATTAAAATTAAAAACCCTAATTCTAAATTATTTTTAATTTATTAAAAATGTTTAAGTTTGACCTAGTTTTAACCTAATTATTTAATGGCAAATTTATTTACAAAAAATAATTAATAATTAAATATGGTGAAAAAGAAAAAGGAATAAAAGTATAAAACCCTAATTCTACATTTTTTAGTTTATATAAAAAACATTAAAATTAAACCTAGAATTAAAACTAAATTAATTAATAAAATTTATTTACAAAAACATTTAAATAAAATATATTTTTATTTTTTGTCTTTCTGATTTTTTGTTATTTTTTTATGTTATGGAGAATTAATTTAAAGAATTAAAATAAAACTAAATAAAACAAATAAAATAGAAAAAATAAAAGGAATGAAAAATAGAATGCAAACCAATGGGGGGTGTTGACCCCAATTTTGGAGGTATATAGGAAGTATTTTGGCCCATGGAATGCAGGCCCATATTGACTTTCTGACGCGTGTGCACATGCGTTGACTGGAGTGTTCCCTGGACCTCCCATCCTGACCTTCAGATTCATCTTCCAGGACATTTGGCAAGCTTTGATAGTGGGTGCATGGTGGATTTCTGGGCGTACACTGCATGGAATCAGGTTAAAACAAAATATATTGAGAAAGGGAGGGGACCTGGGAATCGAACCCAGGTCCCAGTGCTTACCAAGCCTTTTGTCCACCAACTGAGCCATTAGCGCGTTTGGAATATAATATGACAAATAAACAATATAACGTGAAACAATGATTAGTGGTGTCCATCGCGCGAAAATTCAAACACGCCTATGATCAATGGACACGTCCTTCATCTTCTTCCTGCTGCCTGTAAATAAAAAGAGATAGCGGGGGTTTTAAACCCCCACTAAATAGCACATGTGAAAATAGCGATTAGGCCACCGTTGCTCATAAATTGAGCGCGACATGTGGACTGAGTTCGTGTGAAGCTTCTGGTTCTAATGGCATAAGTCTCGTTGGCCAATTTTTCCCCAAGCGTAAAGCCCCAATTCTACAGCTTTGAAACCCTAACGAGCTCCAATGGTGGATTCATGTATAGGGCACGAAAACTCAATTGAATGGCATGGTTAGCTTCAGAATGATTAGACTAGTACAAATCAAGCGTTAGAAATCAAAAATATGGCATGAATTATGAAACACGATTATGCATAAAGTTTGAGGAATTTTGACTTCTATATACCAATTCTTGATGCGTGGGGACTGGAAAAGGATTCAGAAAGCTTTCTTGATGCCTTGGCAAGCTATTGGAATTGTTACTTTTCTTTGAATTGCGCTAGAATGCAGTTTTCAGTTTTGAATTTTTGGACAAAAAATGCAAAGTTGGTATTTGATATGAGGCGCAGCTTCAAGGTTCCTGTGATTAGGTTTAGCATCCTGTATATGTATGGGACGAATTAGGGTAAGAATTTGAGTCCATAACCCTTTGCATTGATGAATCTAATATTTGATTTCCATGGAATCTTTTTCAATATTTTCTTCATGAAGAACATGCCAATTTGCACCAAATCTTTCCTTTTTTGATGTGCACGAGATCCTTAGGCCTTGATGAGAGATTATACTGCACAAAAAGATTTGAAAACCTTATGTTAGTATTTTTCTTGTAATTAATTTTGATTAAATGAATTAAATAGATTAAATATTCAATTAATTAATTAAAAATAAGAAAATAACTCCCCTTTGGGTCAATGGGTCGTGCCTAGATTTTGGATGATGATTCTTGGAAGAATTTGTGGCCCATTAGCAATTTCGAGGCATTTGAAGTAAAGTTGACTTTTCAAAATTCCCAAAAATTTTCCAACTTCCACAAGGCATATCTTGCTCAATGTTTAAGATTTGATCATGTTCTTGGACATTTTGGAAAGGTCTTGAAGTCCTCTAACCAATGCCTTTGGTCCCATGTCATTTTTATTTACCAATCTCAAGTTATGGTCTTTGACTTAAAGTCCCTTTTTGTTGACTTTTGAAAATGACCTATAATGTTGAGATTGATAACTTTTTGTGAGAGCATTTCTTGGACTTGAAGTGTGAAGAGGAGTTGTAGGAAATGTCTTTCTCTTCAAAATGAGCTTTGGATGGAATTTTTCTGATGAACCATGTGGAAGTTATGCCTTGGTCAAGTTACAGTTGACTTTTTCAACTGTCTAAATATGGCAACTTTTGCATTTTGAGACTTTTTGAGCCATGCCTTGAAAATCATGATCAAGAATTGATCAAATGATGTTTGTGGCTTCAAAATAAGATGTTGATCAAAAATTTGAACTTTTGACTGTCAAATGACCATTTTGCCCCTGCAGTTAACTGTTGAGCAATTAGGGTTTTTGACTGTGCAATTTTGTGCTGTAAGTATTGAAACTTGGCATGAGGATGCTTGACCCTGTTTGTATGCATGTGGGACTTGATTGGACCCTTGGAAACTTCATTTTCTTTGTCAGAATCAAAACCCTAGTTTTTTTTACTGTTAGGAGGCCCTTGAACTGTGCAACCCTTGGGGAGATTTTGAAGCATGCTCTTTGCAAATTTTGAAGGATATGGGAGGGCAAATTTTGGGGTACAACAGTTGCTTCTGTTCAATCTTCTTAGACCTGAGGATGCAGATTGGCTGACGTGCCTTTCGTAATCCGAAGGTGGAAGATGATTGAACACTAGAGTGCACAGAAATTTGCGCTCACATAGTAGTGTGATGGTGGGAATGGGCTTATAGATGCCATTTGGAGATTGATAGATAGGATGATGGGCTTATAGATGCCATGCTAAGAGATGATGGATGAGTGGATGGGCTTATGGATGCCATCTGGGTGTCGATCGCGTAAGAGTTTCCTTAGCGAGAACTTGCGTGCCTGAAAAAGAAAGATGATTACCTGGCCTGTTACAGGAGTTGGTCTTCAAACTCTTTGTGTAGATGTACCCTGACTGGTTACAGGGATTGGGTCTGGAGCTTCAAAAGGTTATGAATGAACCAGGGATGGTTACTACCTCAGCGGGACGGTGAGAGAACCTTGGACGATTACTACCTCAACAGGAATGCTGAGAGAATCTTGGGTGATTACTACCTCAACAGGAACGCTGAGAGAATCTTGGGCGATTACTACCTCAACAGGAATGCTGAGAGAATCTTGGGCGATTACTACCTCAACAGGAACGCTGAGAGAATCTTGGATGTCTTCTACTGGGATAAGAATCAGGGAGATCTTAGGGTTGATCTGACTGAACCGGAGAAGGCCTTTGACTGGATAAGAATCAGGAAAATCTTAGGGTCGATCTGACTGAACCGGAGAAGGCCTTTGACTGGATAAGAATCAGGAAAATCTTAGGGTCGATTTAACTGAACCGGACAAGGTCTTGGAATCTTCACCTGGATAAGAATCAGGGAGATCTTAGGGTCGATCTGACTGAACCAGAGAAGGCCTTTGACTGGATAAGAATCAGGAAAATCTTAGGGTCGATTTAACTGAACCGGACAAGGTCTTGGAATCTTCAACTGGATAAGAATCAGGGAGATCTTAGGGTCGATCTGACTGAACCAGAGAAGGCCTTTGACTGGATAAGAATCAGGAAAATCTTAGGGTCGATTTAACTTAACCAGACTAAAGTCTTGAAATATAGCTGAGAACTTAACTGGATCTTTCCTGAAAGGTAAAGGTCAGTCATATGCAAGGCATGATATGAATCAAGCGATGATGTTATCAACATGAATGAGATTTGTAAGATATGATGCGTATATGCATGCTATAATGATGTATGTGATATTTTTGAATGTATCTTTGTGTCTTAGGAAAATAAATCCTTGACGGGTGCCGGGAAGTCACTCCTGGGCTGATGTTGAAGAATAGATTTTTGCTTCCGCTGGGGATGATAGTTGCAAGCATACCGGTAGGAGAAGATAACTCCGTTGGGGAATAAACTTGGCGAATGGATTACTCTGCAGGGAGAAAAGTACTCTAGTGGTCTTGCTGGGGAACAATACTCTGTGGGGAGAGAGGTACCTTACTGGGATATTGATGGTAACTTCGCTGGGGATACCGTTGTTACGTTGGAAGTGTTAATAGACTTCGCTGGGGATAAGAAGGCTTCGCCGAGGACGATCTTTCCGTGGCTTTTGGCTGAGGATAACCCAGTTATATCCTGGTAGGGAAATAACCTTTGAACAAAGCCGGGAGACGCGTTCGTGCTCTGCGGGGGAGAAGCTTCCAGAATCTACTGGGGATAAGCTTACTGCTTGGGGAGATGGATTCCACCTTTCCTGGGGAAACTGGATTGGATTCTCTTGGGGAAATTTTGAACTATATTGAGGAAGCGACTCCGTTGAATGTCTGGTATACCGTCGGGGAACAATCTTTAGGTCAAGACTGTCGGGGATGCTTGTTAAGAATGCCTGTATATTGCTGGGGAATGTTGAGATCTGCTGGAGGATACCCAACTTCCTTAAGGTTGACTGTAACTTTGCTTGGGGAGAGTGCATTGACTTGCTGGCTCACTCTCTGGGGAATTAAGAGGTATTGGTTATGTTCTTCAGCTGAACCTACCTTGATACCTTAGAGGACAGAACAATTAGATTGCTTAGACAACTCTTTATTGCCCCTGTTTCTAATGTTACATGTTATTAATCCTTTGTTTCGTATGCAAATATTTATGAGTTAGCAATTAGTGTCAAATGCATATATCACAAATTGAACCTTGGACGTTCTTTGCAACACAAAACAGAAAAAGGAAAAAACAAAAGGCAATTTGTCTGAAAAGTGTATTTATATTGATTTTTGAATTTGCCTGTAAATAGGCGTTTATATACAAGAGGCTGACGTTCTAGTAAGAGAACGCCGCCGAATAAGAGTTTATACAAATTTGTACAAAAGAAAATAAAACAGCTGTGTGAAATGATAATCCCACTGGGTTCCAACTCTGCTATCGCCTTTATATCTTCGAGCGTCTCATCACTTGATGACCTAGCTGAAGATGAAGCTGACTGATCGATGCCGTCTGAACTTGATGTAGATACCGGATTCTGGATGCAAAGTGATCCAATGATACATAGTATTACGCTTTATCCCTAACTTTTGCCTGGACCGCCCTTTCGGGTTTTCAGTCCACCGGGATACCCATTTTTACCCAAGCCGCCTTTTCGGGTTTTCGACTTGCCGGGTGTACAAATTTTTTTTATTTCATCCCTTCATTTTGCCCGAACCCTTTTGGTTCGCCGGGAAGCCCTAATGTTTGCCTAGGTATGTCAACCTAGCGGGTCTTTTTCATGCGTAGTATCTTTTTACTATGTCTGCATTGGCGGGGTGAGGAAGGTCGTCACCATCCATGTTGGTTAGAATCATGGCTCCTCCTGAGAACACATGTTTAACCACAAATGGCCCTTCGTACGTAGGGGTCCATTTTCCCCTTGGATCACTCTGAGGAAGGATGATGCGCTTGATTACCATATCCCCAACTTGATATTCTTGTGGTGTGACCTTTTTGTTAAATGCCCTGATCATTCGTTTTTGGTACGTCTGACCATGACAAATAGCAGCAAGTCTCTTTTCGTCAATTAAGTTTAGCTGATCAAGTCGTGTCTGGATCCAATCATCTTCGTTCAGATCTGCATCCTTCATTATCCGGAGAGAGGGTATCTGCACTTCGATCGGTAAGACTGCCTCCATACCATAGACCAAGGAGAAAGGAGTTTCCCCGGTTGACATCCTGGCTGAGGTACGGTACCCATGTAAAGCGAACGGTAACATCTCGTGCCAATCTTTATAGGTCACTGTCATCTTCTGCACGATTTTCTTGATATTTTTATTTGCTGCTTCTACAGCCCCATTCATCTTTGGTCGGTAAGGAGAAGAGTTGTGGTGCTGTATCTTAAACTGCTTGCAGAGCTCAGTGATTATCTTATTATTAAGATTGGTACCGTTGTCTGTAATGATTCTTTCTGGGACGCCGTATCGACAGATCAGATTGTGCCGAATGAACCGTGCCACAATGTTCTTGGTTATCGTAGCGTAAGAAGCTGCTTCAACCCACTTCGTGAAGTAATCAATCACCACCAGGATGAAGCGATGCCCATTGGATGCCGTAGGTTTAATCTCACCGATCATATCTATGCCCCACATTGCAAAAGGCCAAGGTGCTGTCAGAACATTTAGAGGAACTGGAGGAACATGCACCTTGTCTGCATATATCTGGCATTTATGGCATGTCCGGGAGTGTTGGTAACAGTCGGCTTCCATTGTGGACCAGAAATACCCTGCCCGAAGGATTTTCTTTGCCATAGTGTGTCCACTGGAATGTGTTCCGAAGGTCCCTTCATGTAGCTCTTCCATGATCCTTTCTGCCTTTGTCTTGTCCACACAACGCAGTAAGGTCGAATCATGGTTTCGCTTATACAGAATGTCGTTGCTAAGGAAGAACTTCGCTGCGAACCTTCTCAGAAACTTCTTATCGTTGACAGATGCACCTTCAAAATATTCCTTCTCAGAGACTTTTTGAGCCATGCCTTGAAAATCATGATCAAGAATTGATCAAATGATGTTTGTGGCTTCAAAATAAGATGTTGATCAAAAATTTGAACTTTTGACTGTCAAATGACCATTTTGCCCCTGCAGTTGACTGTTGAGCAATTAGGGTTTTTGACTGTGCAATTTTGTGCTGTAAGTCTTGAAACTTGGCATGAGGATGCTTGACCCTGTTTTTATGCATGTGGGACTTGATTGGACCCTTGGAAACTTCATTTTCTTTGTCAGAATCAAAACCCTAGTTTTTTTTACTGTTAGGAGGCCCTTGAACTGTGCAACCCTTGGGGAGATTTTGAAGCATGCTCTTTGCAAATTTTGAAGGATATGGGAGGGCAAATTTTGGGGTACAACACATAGTGAGCAAGTACCTAAGAGCCCGTGGATAACCACGGATAGAAAGGGTGCTAACACCTTCCCTTTCTATAATCTACCTCCCGAACCGAGAAACATCTCGAAAAGGAATTTTGATGTGCTTTTGTCCTTTCCTTGTTGGAGAACATAAAAGACGGTGGCGACTCTTGCTTACCGCGACATTTCGTGAACCAGCATTCCAAAATAGTCAGTTCTATTTCCCCCGATCACAATGATTCATCAAGGATTGCTCACAATTCATCAAAACCCAAAAGTTGCTAAATTAGGGTTTTGTAGGAAAAGTCAACTCAACTTTGACCAAGCACAACTTTCTTATACTTCATCAGAAATGACCCATCCAAAGCTCATTTTTAAGAGGATAAAATTCCCTACAATTCATCTTCATCTACCAAGTTCAAAATATGCACTCATAAAAAGATATGAATTTGGACATTATAGGTCATTTTGAAAAGTCAACAAAAACACCTTTTGGGTCAAAGCTTCATACATGAACATGGAAGACTCAATTGATATGAGACCAAAAGAGTTGCTTAGAGGACATCCTAAGATTTCTAAAAAGTCTAATAACACCTCTCTAGGGTCAAAATTGAGAGAGTTATGCATTGTCTAAGTTGACCTTTTTTGTAAAATTGCCAAAAGTCAAACATGCTCAAATTTGCATTTTTTGCTAAATGGCCCCAACTTTTTATGCTTGCACCTCATTTATAATGTGGTCCACGACTCATATGCTGACCCATCATTTGTTTGCTTCATTTTTCAATTTATTTTGATTTTTCATTAATTAAAAATTGAATTAAATCAAATAAATGATGAAAATTATCAAAGATTGGATTTGATTGGTTTTTGTGACAAGTTAGCAACTAAGATCTGATGAGCTTGCAAGATCAAATCGAATCAATGATAATTGGGACAAAAATAGCATGATTAGGCCAAATTTGGAAGGTTTACATATGCCATGAAAACAAAATCAAATCTTGAAAAACTTCCAAAGATGTGATCAGTTTTACAACCCTAATCCATTCTCTAATATATATGGAACATTTCCAAAGCAAGGATAAGGATTAAGCAGCCGTGCAGAGGTGAAAGAAAACTCAAAAAAATTGCAAGAAAAGTGGTGATCCAATTTCTATATTAGAGGTCAATTCGTGCCATTCTTAGATTGCCAATAGATTGCTGGACATCCCAGGAGCATATCCCAACCAATTGCAAGCTCTATCACGCCTGAAACCATAGGTACAGAAGTTGCGGTTTTGTCCCAAAACTTCGATTTCGTTTTCTTTGATTCACGCAGCATTAGCATATTTTGTGTATATATCCTTGTTTATTGCAAGCTTTTGGTGGTGTTTAATTGTGGTTTTAGTACAGGAATCAAGAGAGGCCATTGTTAGGGTTTGCTCTTATGTTTTGGGGTTTCTCTGTATCAGTGAAATTGGTCCAAGAAAGTAATACCATGGTGTTCGTGGGTTCAAGACAAATAGAACCATGTGATTAGATTTTATTTAGCTTGTGTTTTCTTGATTGTTGAAGGTTACAAGTCTTTAGCCATGGAGCCACTCCCGTAGGTATAAGTGTATAGCCTAACACGACGGCTGGGAGGAAGAAGATGGAGACGTGGCACCCCCTGGTTGGGCAGTTTGAAATTTCACGCGTTTTTTATACTTAACCATAGTGTTTGATATATTATGTATTATATGAACAACATAAGCGCGTAGCTCAGTTGGTAGCATGGAGTGGAAATATGCATAAGGACCTGGGTTCGATTCCCAGGTCCCAAACTTTGTTCTTAATATTTTTCCACAGGTAATCTAACGCTTTGCAGGAGAAGGTGCTCACCGTGCACCTTCAGGATCTGGCCCTCTGATTCATCAATGTCTCCAGATCAAACGTGCCACCTTGGAAGGACCACCATGCGCCTGAGTCAAGCATGCATACTGGATTAGGGCGAAGTCAAACATGCCTTAGCCTTTTTGGGCCCAGAAATTCAGTTTTCACCCCCAATTGCTGATCAGCATCAGGCCCATTACTAATCCTTTTATATTTCTTTTCTTTGTCTTTTTATTCTTTTAATTTTATTTATTCATTTAATTTACAAACTAATTATTCTTTTTTCATAAAAAATCATAAAATCAAGAAACCAAAAAATTAGAATTAGACTTTTTTTTTATTTTATCAAAATTAATTTTGTTAATTTAATTCAATTTAGTTTAACTTAGGGCAATTTTAACTTTTTTTTATGATTAAAACTAATTAGCAAATTAGGTTAAATTATTGATTTAATTCTTTTATTTTTCAAATAAACAAAATACAAAAAATAGGTTTTAGATGGAATCGATTTATTTTTAATTTAAAATTAAGTAGAACTTAGAAATTTATCTTTAATTTTAATTATGTCATTATTTTCTTAGATAACAAAACAAAAAAACATGTTTTTAACTAATCGCAATTAGGTCTAAGCAAGGGTCAAAACCCTAGTTGCTCCACATTCGATTCATCGCGCGCGTATTAGTATTTTTACCGATATTTCTGTAAATGCTCATGGTTTGTAATAGTTTAATCTAGGGTTTTTCATTTATCGCTTTTTCCGATTTTTTGGCTATGTAATTAATCCCCCTCCCCGAAGCCTTGTAATAGCGTAGATTTACTTTCTCGCATTTTTACAAATATTAACTGTTTAGATGTATGTTGATAGGATTGTATGACAAGAATGCATGACAAATTAATACAGTTAGAAAACCCTAATTTGCAAAGATAAATAACTGAAACTAATCGCTCGCACATGTCACTCTTAGGGTATACTCTCACTTCGGTTGCCTTCAGTAAATGATCATTAAGTATAAGGTGTCTTAGTGGTTGCCCTCCTGTCTAACAAAGATCAAATGTCCCGTTCGGAAATGTTGCCTCGGAAATGTTGCCTCAAATATGATCTTAAGAGGGTTATTACTAAGATGTCCTAACATTGCTTTAGTGATCGTACGTCCCTTACAAATTGACCCTTACAACTCCAACGACGGTGCTACCTATTTCTCAATAGTAGGATAGCGCTGTCTAAATGAACAATAATAGAAACAATCTTTTTTTCGAGTAGGTAGATGCTAGTAGGTACTTGCTCAAATTAAAACTTTTCAAACTTACACATTTCAAAACAATTTTCAAAACAAACTTCGTCACACCTTTGAGGACTGATACAAGGGTTATCACGAAGTCAAACATTTTCAAAAAAACAAAGCATGTCCATGAGCAATTTTAAAAGATGAGCAAGTACCTAAGAGCCCATGGAAAACCATGGATAGAAAGGGTGCTAACACCTTCCCTCTCTATAATCTACCCCCCGTACTCAGAATATCTCGAAAAAGGATTTTTTTTCTGTACTTTTTTCCTTTCCGATTGGATGAAATAAAAGTCGATGGCGACTCTTGCTTACCGCGTCATTTTGCAAACACAAAACACAAACCAGCATTTCAAAACAGTCGGTTCTGCCACCGTATCACAGCAGCACCAGTCAAACTATCCTGAAAAAAGTGAATCAGCAGACGCTAATCATCAGTATGGGTATACATCCTCCTTACATACATCACCAGATGAGCACGAGGGCAAGTGTTTCCCTTATACTTCTCAAACTCCGGGACCTTAAACTTAGCAGGTATCTTAACATTTGGGACCAAGCATAGCTCATTCACATTCTGCCTAAATAGCTCTTTCCCCCTGAGGGCCTTCATCTCTCTCTGCATCTTGTCAAACTGCTCTTGAAAATCATTCATTCTGTCATAAAGACCCAAGTCTTCACTTGGTGGAGGGAAAGGACGACACACATCATCATTAACAAACGGAACCATATTCACCGAAGGAGGCGCAGGAGGAATAACATGCACCACAGGAGGTGCTGGAGTAACAATAGTCTGAACCGCTGGAGTATCTTGAGGCCTAAGATTGAAACCTTCAGGGTCAAAATTCTATGGCATTCCCCATAGATAACCTTGAGGCTACGGTTTTGAACAACAGCCGGAGTAGCAGATACGGGAACAGTTGGAGCTTCAGTATTTTCCCTTGTTGGTTGGGGTTGAACACTCGGTGGTTGATTCTGAGCAACCACCAGAGCTTCCATCAAAGTAGTCAGATTGGCCATGCTAGCCTTCAAAGCAGAAACTTCCTCGTGCAGCTCGCGATTCTCTTGTTCTAAGTTGTCCATCTTCTTTTTGAAATTATCCCGAGTGTTGTAGTGATGACTCAGCTTGCTGAACAAAGTAAAGAAGCTTGGTAAGACACCTAGATATGCATAACAAATGAAATAAATATGTGCAATATGATGCATGATATGCAATGCACATGATTATTTTTACTTTGTTATTTAATATTTCAAGGGATTTAAAGATTTATAGACATATTGCAAATATCAAAGTAATAACGCTTTTGAAATACTGGAAAAAAATTATAATAACTCCAAAATGGATTACAAGTTTCAATGATCCCAAGTACAAGATGAAAATAAAATCTGAAACCCTGAGAAAAAGAACTGATGGAGATCAATTTGTACGCTGGCGCTTTCCCGTGAGCCTGGCAATCTGAGCCTTCAACCTTTGGTTTTCTTCCGTATATATGATGGCAATCTCCTTCCAATCATCTGAATCAGGAAGTGAGTGACCGGCACCTTATTGAGGCCCAGGAGAAAATAAATCCCCTTGCCTCTCTATAGATTCTACCGCTCGACTCTCAAGGATCTCAATCAAGTCGTCTTTCTCCTTCAAGTCTGCTTTATAGGAAATCTCTAAAGTTTGGCACTTGTTCTTCCAGCATCCTTTTCCTGTTGCATCCTGACCAAAGCAAGTTGCAACTCTTCTAGATCATCTAATAGGGGAGGAGTGGTCTTCACAAACAGATCAGGCATAGGTGTTTCCCGGGAATACGACATCCTCAACTGAATAGCTCTCGATCGGATCCATTGAAGATATGGCTCCAAAGAAACATCACCCTTAGGTCCCAAATCCTCCCTACTTTTCTTATAAATGTGACGTCAGGCCTTCGCAATCTTCTCCCTAGCTTCCCTATGGTCTTCTCCTTCCTTCATAAAGAAACTACTTAAAGGGATACTATTCAGTTTATCCCTCATTGGATAACCAAGTTGTCGCCGTGTAAGAACAGGGTTATAGTTAATTCCTCCCTTTGTACCAAGAAGATGTACATTGGGGAAACTACCACAACTGTCAATAATCTCTATATCCTGGTAAACTTGATGATACCAATCAATTACCAAATGAGTAAGTGCCATGATCTTAGGAGCCCAACGGGGTTCCTTCTTGACATCCCAAAAAGCATCAGACTGAGGCATATGAGAGATAAACCACCAGTACAACAGAGGCGTGCAACAGATAATCATCCCCCCATGATAAGAATTCCGAAGATGAATAGGGTAATAAGTATCACCCAACAGTGTAGGAACTGGGTTTCCAATCATGAAGACCCTGATAGAATTAACGTCAACAAACTTATCCACATCAGGAAATAAAAACAACCTGTAAGCAAGCAGAGCAAAGATGGCCTCAAAAGCGACTGTACTCTTCATTCTGGAAAAGTAATGAGCTTTCTCCAATAAGAACTGAGCTGGTAATCCTCTAATCTCCCCTTTAGTAGTCATATGGGCTTCCACCTCAGACTTCCCTAGGTGAATCAAGGCATCAATCTCATGTGGTTTTGACTCACCCTCCAAACCAGTAAAAGGAACACGATCGGTAATAGGTAAATCAAACAGATAAGAATACTCCTCCAGTGTAGGCATCAACTGATAATCGGGAAAAGTAAAGCAATGATACATCGGATCATAGAACTGGACCACGGTCGAGAGAATACCCTCCTTCACCTTCAGCTTCATGAGAGGAATAATGGACCCATACTTCTTCCGAAAGTCGGAAGAACACTCGATCTCGTGGATTAGACTGATCAACCCATCTATCTTAGGATCCTTGAAACTGTATTTCCCGGTCTTTCTCTTTCCAGAATCCATGGTTAAAAGTCCTGAGATATTCACAAATAGTCAACCTTTAAAATCCCTTGAAATAAGATTTCTCTAAAATATGCTTATGAGTGCATGGATGCATGATGCAACAATCACACACAAGATCATACATATAGGGTTCATAGGTTCAACGTCACAAGCATGAGGTCGAAGGTACTACCCGTAAGGTATTGGTCTAAAAGTTATCACCTTCCGAACAAGGTTCTAGAGGTTCCCAGAGTCTACATCCTTCCTTCGGATATTACCAACTTCCTGATTAACTCAGTAATTAGTAATATTCTCAAGAAAGACTCGTACGAGCATAGTATCGCGTGACAACCATTTCCAGATTACTCCGTCATAGCTTCCGCACTACACCTAAAAGGCCAAGATGGGTTTGGTATTCTACGGTTCTCAGTTTCAGCAGGCTCCCAGGTCAAAAGCAGTACGTCTTCCCAATTACTCGGTAAACGACACTACAGTCAAAGGGGCCTCCACTGAGTGGGGGATCTGATGTCTCCTTTTTTGGGATTACTCACTCAAAGTTAACATAACTATACCTCCCGTCCTATCTTAAATTTTTCCCCAGTCAGAGTATAGGACTTATGAGTAATCACCAAGCACCCTGAAAACCAGGAAAATCCAGACAAAACATATATACAACATATAACACAAAAACAGTAATAACACATACACAGATATAAACAAAGATAGGCTTAACCCACTTAGGAATGGACCAGCAAGAGGTAAATCTTTCCCCAATGAATTCGCCATTTTTCTGTAGCGGTAGAAACGTTTAAGACTAAGCCATTGGATTGACTAGACTTTATCCAAATCAAAATCAAAATCGCCACCGCACTTTATTGTTTCCAAAGGAATGGGAAAAGAGCAAATAACCCAAAAAGAGGGGGAAAGATTCAAGGTAAGGGGGTTGGTTATGCAAAGGGAAGGTATTAGCACCCTAAACATCTACGGTACTCCGTAGGAGCCTCTTTGTAAAATATGTATATTTTGGCTATAAAAATTGTTGTATATAAAAAGTGGATGGTGGAGGTGAGGAAAGAAGCGTATTTATTTTATAATTTTTTCACTCGTCGCGGTTGCGAACCTTTAGTGCCTACGTACCACCTTTCGTGCAACAGGGGGATCAGGGTACACGTAGTTCCTCTTTTAAAAATTTGAAACACAAGTGTGTTGGTTAATTTTATGAGATAAAACATCATCGTCATTGCCCGTGTGGAAAACATACCTACTACCCACAACCATGAGAAAGGAGAATTTTCATCATCTCAAAGTGGAGGATATGGCTTGGATTTTAAAATCAACAATTCCTCACTCAACACCCAAGTGGAAAATATCTCTCTTCACTACATATTGTAGAAGTATAGTTGTTTGTATCACTGCAAGGATTGACAAGAGTCTAATATTTTGAGAAAATTTTAAAGATAAAAATCCAAAACAACAAGATGGTTTGGAATGAGATTGATTGACTTTTAGTCTTCTCACAAAAAATGACAAGGTATCATTAAGTTTATTGGGGGTTTATTTATGAAAATGTTTTGAAAATACATGGACCTAAGTCCAAGTTTACTATGAAAATAGTTCAAGTTTCAAATCAAGAAGAGTTTTAAAAAGGAGGAAGAAGATTTTGAAATTAAAGAAGATGGGAGGAGAAGAAGAGACTATCCTAAATCATAAGGTAAAATCTAGGTGTTGTACCCAAAAATTTGCCCTCCCATATTCTTCAAGAATTGCAAAGAGCATGCTTCAAATCTCCCCAAGGGTTGCACAGTTCAAGGGCCTCCTAACAGTCAAAAACTAGGGTTTTGGTTCTGACAAAGAAAATGAAGTTTCCAAGGGTCCAATCAAGTCCCACATGCCTACAAACATGGTCAAGCATCCTCATACTAAGTTTCAAGACTTACAGCACAAAATTGCACAGTCAAAAACCCTAATTGCACTACAGTCAACTGTAGGGGCAAAATGGTCATTTGACAGTCAAAAGTTCAAATTTTTGGTCAACATCTCATTTTGAAGCCAAAAACATCATTTGATCAATGCTTGATCATGATTCTCAAAGCTTGGCTCAAAAAAGTCTCAAGATGCAAAAGTTTCCATATTTGGACAGTTGAAAAAGTCAACTGTAACTTGACCAAGGTATAACTTTCACATGGATTATCAGAAAAATTCCATCCAAAGCTCATTGTGAAGATAAAGACATTTCCTACAACTCCTCTTCACACTTAAATTCCAAGAAATGCTCTCACAAAAAGTTATCAATTTCAACATTATAGGTCATTTTCAAAAGTCAACAAAAAGGGACTTTAAGTCAAAGGCCATAACTTGAGATTGGTAAATCAAAATGACATGGGACCAAAGACATTGGTTAGAGGACTCAAATACCTTTCCAAAATATCCAAGAACATGAGCAAAGTTTAAAAACTGAGCAAGATATGCCTTGTGGAAGTTGGGAAATTTCTGGGTATTTTGAAAAGTCAACATTGCTTCAAAAGTCTTAAAAATGCTAATGGGCCTCTTTTTCTTCCAAAATCCATCATCCAAGGCATGTGCACGACCATTTGGCCCAAAGGGAAGTTTTTCATCATTTTTATTTATTTATTTGGATTTTTAATGGCTAATAATTCATTTAATTAAAATAAATAGGTGGAAAATATCAAAGCAAGTCAATCAAATCTTTTTGTGCATGGGATAACTTCAGATTTTCGTGCATTATTAGATAGGGAAAGGATCCATGTGATTGGAGGTGATTGGAACCAAAATAGTTTGAAAAAGATTGAAAAATTATGGCATGGAAAATCAAATATTTTCTCATCAATTCAAGGATTCTTTGGACCAAATTTCCAACCCTAATCATTCACACATATATACTAATGCCAACCCTAATGTTCATGATCTCCCAGCTGCGCAAGAACATCATCACCACTTTTGCATTTTTGTGAAAAAACTCAAATACTGAAAACTAGGTTCTAGGGCGATTCAAGCCAAAATAATTGTTCCATCACCTTCCTGAGACATCAAGAAACGTGTCTGAATAGCTTTCCACATCCCTAACGCCCAGAATTGGTGAATGGAACTCAAACTTTTTCACTTTTTTGCATAAATCATATTTTATCATACATGTCATGATTTTGAATTCTAATACTTGTTTTGTGTTACTCTCATCACTCTGAAGCTAATTGTGTTGTTCAATTAAGTTTTCCACGCCCATACGCGATTTCACCATTAAAGGACGCTAGGGTTACAGGATTTTCAAATTAGGCGTTTCTAGATACTGTAAAATTGAGACACCATAATACCATGGTTGAATTCAGCATGCTTGGACGATTCTAAAGCAACCCTCGCGCCTAATTTATGTGATACCATGGCCTGTTCGCTATTATTAAAAAATGCATATTTTGGGGGGGGGGGGGGGGGGGGGGTTTAAAACCCCCGTTAACCTCTTTTATATTTCAGGGAAAAAAGAAAAACGGAGAAGATGATGAAGTGTCAAGACCTGATTGAGTCATTTGAATTTTCGCGCGAGAATGTCCACTAACGCCTGATTTACATTATGTTATTTGTCTTCCATATAATAATCAAAGCGCGTTGGTAGCTCCGTTGGTCCAGGCGTGTATTGGTAATCTCCAGGACCTGGGTTCGAGCCCCAGGTCCCCCTCCCTTCCATATTATTTTTCTAAACGCGTTTCTGTGCAGTTTCACTACAAGGGTGCATCATACATCCACAATATCCAGCGTGCCACATGGCCTATTACCTCAATCCAAGGGCATTGGTTGGAAGAACACCCTGGGCGTTAGTCAATGGAGCTATACGCTGGCAAGAAAAGTCAAATAAGGCCTTAAAACCTTGGGCCAACAATACTAAAGTATACCTCCAATTGGGGACAGAACCCCCCAAGGTATTGTATTTCTTTTCTTTTCTTTATTTTATTTATTTCAATTATTTCCTTTTTTATTCCTTAAATTAATTATTTTCATAAAAATATAAAAATAACAAAAAATCAGAAAAGTCATGAAAAATCAAAAAATATATTTTATTTTAATAATAAAAATCATTAATTAATTTAGACTTATTCTTAAACTTAATATTTTTCAATAAACTTAAAAATTGGTAGAATTAGGGTTTCAAGCATTTTTTATCTCTTTTCCCTTTTTCACCATAATTAATTATTTATTTTTAGAAATCAAATTGCATTAATTAAATTAGGTTTAATTGTAGATAATTTTCATATTTTCTTAATAAATAAAAGTTGTAGAATTAGGGTTAATTAGTTAATTTCATTTAATTCACATAAAAAGCCATAAATACAAAAAATCTCAAAAAATCTTTTCTCTTTTTATTTTAATTTTAATTTAATTAATTTAATAATTTAATTTAATTTCATTAAAAAGGGTCCAACGCCCTCACTTTCAATTTTAATTCCGATTCGCGTATTTTATTTTATTTCTTATAATATTAATGTAATTCTCCCAAAGCCTTGTAAACTCGGACATTTTATTTCTCGCACTTTATTTACTTTCTGTCAAATCGGGTCCTGGATTTTAATTTGGCGATGTGGACCCGCGCCTTTGTAATAGTTTAGAACTTTTAATTTCTGCATCTTTTTAACTGTTAATAAATGCATGCAAGAATGAAGGACAAAAATAAAAACAAACGCATAGATCACCCATGACATGAACAAGACAAAATAACTGAGCATGACACACGAATCACACACCACCCCTAGGGTACGCCTCACTGTTGCCTTGCCTCGAAAGGTGATCATCGAGTAGAGGATGTCTTAGTAAGTCCTCATGATCCGGGAACCTGGCATGAGGGTAGCTTCTAAGGTATCTTCCTATTGCTCTGGTGATCACCATGTCCCGAACCTCGAATTGACCCGAACACCTCCAACTGTGGTGCTACCTACCTCTCAATGGTGGGCTGGCACTATTTTAAAGGACATTTACACAGACGAATTCCTTAGGGTAGGTAGACGACTCTAGATACTTGCTCTAATTTCAAAAACAAATCAAAAATACTTTTCACACCGACACATTTTCAAAAAGCTTTCGAAAGCAATTTTTCAAACACTCTTGAGGACCGATACAAGAGTCGAACTGGAATTTTCAAAGAAACTTTTTTTTAAAACCCACAATTGAAAAGCAAACACACACTTTTGAAAACACAATGAGCAAGTATCTAAGAGCCCATGGATAACCATGGATAGAAAGGGTGCTAACACCTTCCCTTTCTATAATCTACCTCCCGAACCGAGAGCAATCTCTTTAAGGAATTTTTCTGTGCTTTTGTCCTTTCCATTTGGAGAAAATAAAAGACGGTGGCGACTCTTGCTTCCGCGACATTTCGCGAACCAGCGTTAAACAGTCAGTTCCAGATCCACCGATCACAGAACTGGCGACTCTGCTGGGGACTTAAACTTAAAGTGAGGTGTACCTTAGGCTTAGTTCATAACTGTGTTTTCAATTGTATTGACTTGCTTGCTTTATTATTGTGGGACTGTCTTGGGAGTTCTATAGATCCTAACTCGGATCTGGGGGATACCTTCTTAGAAATTAGCAACAAGGCTGTGAGGGAACTGTGCGGGGTATACCGACATGGTTGAAACAGTCTACTACGTTGATGTGGCACTTTGGTGTGTACCGGTAACCCTTGAGTTCAGTCAAGGAGAGTACGAGGCCTCCGCGTGGTGTCGTGAAGCATCAACAGACCTTAGGAACCTTAATTGAACTATCTTGGCCTCTTTAGGGTAGTGAGATAACTGACTTTGGTGCAGTCCGAGGTTGGTTGATACTCGATACTACACTCAATTGAGGGTTGCTTTCCTGGAATATTTCGGTCGCCAGTTCAGTGGCTAAATCGAAACGATGAACAATGAAAGCAATCCCGTGATATTGGGACCCTTAGAACCCGGTTACTCTAATAGGACAGGTTGAGCCCACCAACTTCAAGAGGGTAATACCCAGACCCCATGTTGGCCTAAACACTAGGGGCTTGTCTTGTGTGACTTGTGTGCCTTCGTACTTGACTACTTGCATGCTTGTTACCTGACACATGAACTACTTGCAGGTTTTGTTTATAGTCCTTAATTGGGACTCATAACAGGGTTTACTGAGTTTCTTGCAGGTTTTGTTTATAGTCCTTAATAAGGGACTCATAACAGGGTTACCTACATTATCCCATGCATAGCATAACATCATACCATTGCATACATCCTGCATAAGGACTAATCCATTTCAAGGATCTCAAGGGCTTGTGATGCAGGTCATGGTGAATCAACTATCCCAGCAAGGGGCAAAGAGGATTTATTTTCCTCTAGACAGAGTTGTCAGGGGCTATGACCCACTTGATATGGTGAGCTCTGACTCTTGAAGAAGGTTCCCCTAACCAAGGTTGTTTGGAAATCAAAACCAGACATGATGACTAAAGTCAGGGGCTATGACCCACTTGATATGGTGAGCCTTTGACCCTTGAAGAAGGACTCTCAACAATATGCAGTTCCCTCAATCAAGTCACAAATTCAAATGCTAACAATTTTCTTGTTTACCCCGCGAGGTCCTTGAAAACATTACATGCATATCATACATATCATTGCATTACAGGTACCCTTGTTACAGTTCACTTACCTTCTCCGCTGTTTATTTTAGCATCATCATGTCTTCTGCACCATCAAACGAACAATCTATCAAGGCCCTCCAGGCCCAGAATGCCCAGTTCCAGGAGTTGATTGTGAGCCTAGCCCAGGGTCAAAAGGAATTGAAGACTCTGATTCAGAAGAAAAAGAAGAAGAGGACTGTTTTGTTCAGCCCTAGACGCAGATCTGGGAATACACTGCAGAATGAAACTGAGAGGACTACTCCATCTGTTGGGGAAGGCAGTCATCAGTAGGAAAGGGTTCCCAGTCCAGTGGTCTCCGACAACGAGACAGATTTCAACGATGAACAATACCCTCCTGCTGAAGACAAGTACAAGCAGTTGGAAGACCGTCTGAATGCAATGGAAATTCGACAAGTACCTGGTTTGGATTTCGGAGATTTGGGTCTAACTTCTGGTGTGGTGATCCCACACAAATTCAAAGCACCCTTTTTTGCTAAGTACGATGGGGCATCCTGTCCCAGGCTGCATCTCAAGTCTTATGTGCGGAAGATTCAACCGTATACTATGGACAAGAACTTGTGGATCCACTTCTTCCAGGAGAGTCTTTCAGGGGCTCATCTCGAATGGTTCTATCAGCTGGATGGAACCAAGGTTCGTAACTGGGAGGAGTTGGCTACTGCTTTTTACAAGCAGTATCAGTACAATGCCGACCTCGCTCCTACGCGTACCCAACTCCAGGGTATGTCGCTAGGATCGGGAGAAGGTTTTAAAGAGTATGCACAGAAATGGAGAGACCTGGCCGGTAGGGTACAACCACCGCTGACTGGCCGTGAACTTGTGGACATGTTCCTGGGGACCCTGTCTGGTCCATTCTATAACCATCTGATTGGGAATTCGTCTGCTGGATTCACAGATCTTATCTTGACTGGGGAGAGAATAGAAGCCGACATCCGGTCTGGAAAGATTCAAGAGGCTGCACCTTCTGAAAAAAAGCCTCATCATGGAAAGAAGGAGTCCAATGCTGTGCACGGTAAAAAGAGTCGTCATGAGGTAGGGGCAACCCATATCTCCAATCCTAGACCTGCTCAACAGGGACAGGGGCAGCAGCGCAAGGAGGTCGCACCCAAACGACAGTTCACCAAGATCAACATGTCGCTGGATCAAGCACTACAACAAATGTTGAAGGCAGGGCTGATCACCTTAAGGGCTCCTCTCCGGAATCCAAACACTTCTGCTCCTAACTATCATCCCAACGATAGGTGCGCATACCATTCTGATAGCCCGGGGCATACTACGGACAACTAATGGCCTCTCAAAAACAAGATTCAAGACATGATCAACGCTGGAGAGATTCAGTTTGAAGTACCTGAGACTCCGAACATAATCACTACTCTGTTACCCAATCATTGAAGACTTTTGTTTATTTGGATTTCCGAGTTGTATTTTTCTTTGCTTATACAAACAATTAATGTCATAGCAAACTCTTTTATTCTATTAAAGCATCGCATGTGTCTGTTTTGGAATTAATACAATTGTTTTCATTATATTCAAAATTGCTTTCATTTTTCTGTGATGATCAACTCTCGGTTAATAATTTCTAAGCCTCTTGAGGGAGGATGACGAAAACGATACCACGACACTTACAGTATGCTTTTGAACGGACCCCGCTGATGAGGTTCAGGCATTGTTTCAATCCCTAAACACTGGAGTTATAAGGATGATAATCCCTCGTCAACCCCTCTGAGCCAAAGAAGCAGGAGTTTTTCCTTTCGAAATTTAAAACCCTTAATCATAACCTGGGACAGGGTAGTCTCTCAGTTGATCCAAGTGCATAACGAATGGCACCAAAGAGATCCTTACAAAAAAGATAGTGATGGTTCCGAATATTCAATAAAGAAAGGCAGTCATTACTTCTCAAATTAAAAACCCATTAAGTCAAAACCCATGAAGGAGACTTACAAAACTGGGGCATCCCGCTGACTGTAATTCCAAAAAAGGGAAACAGTTCAGGCAAAAAAAAATAGGGATAACAAAAATCAAAAAAGAAAGAGGTCTTACAAACCCTCGACAAGAATGACCGCCTATTCAAAATAAGTTATCAACATCCGAACCATCACCAGAATATCAGGACAAAGACTCAAACAAGGTCTAACGCACGATCAACTGAGCTTAGGTTTGAAGAACATTACGAAGAGCGGGTGGGTACAAATAATTTGAGCCTTTATCCTTTGTTTCTTAAACCGTGAACCAAACCACATTATAACCCTTAAAAGTCCTAGCTGAAGCATGGGTTAGTTCGAAAGCATACTGTTACGAAAGGTATCCTGACTCCTTAAGGCCTACGGTAAATACGGAGTTGACATCATGTTTTACAAACATTCACTTGTTTTATGAAAAAGAATGCATTTTCAAAATCTTTAAGACAGACATAAGCTTTGCATTTTTAATATAACTCTGTTTGCATATGACTTTTTGTTTGAACAGCAGGAAAATTCGCACGATGAATACCTAGTGAACAAAAGCCCTTCCAATCAAGGGGCACGACATGATCATGGTCCGTCATCTGGGGCAATCCAATCAAGATTCGGAGAATCTCTCAAAGGCCAAATAGCCTGGGGCAAATCTCCGCCTGAGTCACTTGGGGCACTCCAACAACGAATCTTGCCTGATCAAACACCTTCTGGTGGCATGACAAAACACTTCTAACAGGGGCAACTCCCTACATTCTGAAAACATGGACATAGTCGAAAAAATACTACGCAAAATCAAAGACCCGCTAGGTTGACACACCTAGGCAAAAATAAGGGCTTCCCGGCGAACCAAAAAGGGTTCGGGAAAAAATAAGGGATGAAATGGAAAAAATCTGTACACCCGGCAAGTCGAAAACCTGAAAAGGCGGCTTGGGCAAAAAAGGGTATCCCGGTGGACTGAAAACCCGAAAGGGCGGTCCAGGAAAAAGTTAGGGATTTCAGCGTACGACTATGTCCCAGCATCTAGTCACCTGTCTACCAGAAGATTTGTCAACTACCCTCACAGGTGCCTTCTCCCACTGAAACAGGGGCAGTAAAGAGTTGTCTAAGCAATCTAATTGTTCTGTCCTCCAAGGTACCAAGGTAGGTTCAGCCGAAGAACATAACCAGTACATCCCAATTCCCCAGAGAGTGAGCCAGCAAGTCAGTACACTCTCCCCAAACAAAGCTATACTATCAGCCTTAAGGAAGTTGAGCATCCTCCGGCAGATCTCAACATTCCCCAGCAATATACATGCATTCTTAACAAGCATCCCCGGAAATCCTGGCCTAAAGATTGTTCCCCGGAGGTATATCAAACATTCAAAGGAATCAACTCCCCGGTACAGTTCACAAACTCCCCCAAGAGAGTCCAATCTAGTTCCCAAGAAAGTTGGAATCCATCTCCCCAAGCGGTAAGCTTATCCCCAGTAGATTCTGGGAGCTTACCCTCGCAGAGCACGAACACGCGTCTCCCGGTTTTATTCAAAGAGTTATTTCCTTACTAGGATATAACTGGGTTATCCTCAGCCAAAAGCCACGGAGAGATCGTCCTCGGCGAAGTCTTTTTATCCTCAGCGAAGTTTATCAACACTTCCAACACAACAATGGTATCCCCAGTGAAGTCACCATCAACATTTCAGCAAAGTACCCCTCTTTCCACAGAGTATTTTCCCCAGCAAGATCGCTATAGTAATCTCCCCCGCAGATTAATCTCCAAACATATTCCCCAACGAAGTCATCTTCTCCTACCGGTTCATTCTTGCAGAGCGAAAAGCTCTCTCTTCAACACCAGCCCGAGAGTTAACTTCCTGGCACCCGTCAAGGATTTATTTTCTTAGACAAAAATACATTCATGAACATTACATCTTCATACATTATAGCATGCATATGCATCATACTACACGAATCTCATCAATTTTGAGGACATCCTGAAATCATGCAGTTCATGCATCAAGATCTTGCATACAACTGATGCTTTACTTTTTCAGGAAAGGTCAATACAAAGATGATTACTATCAACTAACGCGACTCCTTCTAGATATAGTTCAGATGTGAACCAGATATGGCGACGTTCTGATACTGCTTCCAGACTTCCTTCTAGATATAGTTCAGATGTGAACCAGATATGGCGATGTTCTAATACTTCTTCCAGATTTCCTTCTAGATATAGTTCAGATGTGAACCAGATATGGCGACGTTCTGATACTTCTTCCAGATTTCCTTCTAGATATAGTTCAGATGTGAACCAGATATGGCGACGTTCTGATACTTCTTCCAGATTTCCTTCTAGATATAGTTCAGATGTGAACCAGATATGGCGATGTTCTGATACTTCTTCCAGATTTCCTTCTAGATATAGTTCAGATGTGAACCAGATATGGCGACGTTCTGATACTTCTTCCAGATTTCCTTCTAGATATAGTTCAGATGTGAACCAGATATGGCGACGTTCTGATACTTCTTCCAGATTTCCTTCCAGATATGGTTCGGATGTGACCCAGGCATGGCGACGTTCTGACACTTATTCCAGACCCCCTCAGATAACTTAGAGATGCTCCGGACACGGAAGCTGTTCTATTATTCATTCAGAGATCACCTTTCTAGAGATGGTTCAGATGTGACCCGGATATGGCTACCTTCTGATACTCATCCCCAGATTCTCTCAATGATTACTGTTGAGGTTGAAGTCACCCAAGATTCTCTCAATGATTACTGTTGAGGTTGAAGTCGCCCAAGATTCTCTCAATGATTACTGTTGAGGTTGAAGTCGCCCAAGATTCTCTCAATGATTACTGTTGAGGTTGAAGCCGCCTATGGTTCTCTCCCCGTTGCTGCAGAGGTAGTAATCGTCCCCAGATTCTCTCATCGTTACTGTTGAGGTAGAAGTCATCCAAGATTCTCTCAGCGTTACTGTTAAAGTAGAAGTCGTCCAAGGTTCTCTCAGCGTTCCTGTTGAGGTAGTAACCATCCCTGGTTCATTCATCACCTTTTGAAGATCCAGATCCAGCTCCTGTAACCAGTCAGGACACATCTATACAAAGAGTTTGAAGATCAGCTCCTGTAACAAGTCAGGTAATCATTTTATTTTGCAGGTACGCAAGTTCTCGCTAAGGAATCTCTTACGCGATCAACGCCAGATGGCATCTATAAGCCCATCCACCCTCCATCATCTCTCAGCATGGAATCTATAAGCCCATCATCCTATCCGTCAATCTCCAAATGGCATCTATAAGCCCATTCCACCATCACACTACTATGTGAGCGCAAATTTCTGGGCACTCTAGTGTTCAATCATCTTCCACCTTCGGATTACGAAAGGCACGTCAGCCAATCTGCATCCTCAGGTCTAAGAAGATTGAACAGGGGCAACTGTTGTACCCCAAAATTTTCCCTCCCATATTCTTCAAGAATTGCAAAGAGCATGCTTCAAATCTCCCCAAGGGTTGCACAGTTCAAGGGCCTCCTAACAGTCAAAAACTAGGGTTTTGGTTCTGACAAAGAAAATGAAGTTTCCAAGGGTACAATCAAGTCCCACATGCCTACAAACATGGTCAAGCATCCTCATACTAAGTTTCAAGACTTACAGCACAAAATTGCACAGTCAAAAACCCTAATTGCACTACAGTCAACTGTAGGGGCAAAATGGTCATTTGACAGTCAAAAGTTCAAATTTTTGGTCAACATCTCATTTTGAAGCCACAAACATCATTTGATTAATGCTTGATCATGATTCTCAAAGCTTGGCTCAAAAAAGTCTCAAGATGCAAAAGTTTCCATATTTGGACAGTTGAAAAAGTCAACTGTAACTTGACCAAGACATAACTTTCACATGGATTATCAGAAAAATTCCATCCAAAGCTCATTGTGAAGATAAAGACATTTCCTACAACTCCTCTTCACACTTCAAGTCCAAGAAATGCTCTCACAAAAAGTTATCAATTTCAACATTATAGGTCATTTTCAAAAGTCAACAAAAAGGGACTTTAAGTCAAAGGCCATAACTTGAGATTGGTAAATCAAAATGACATGGGACCAAAGACATTGGTTAGAGGACTCAAAGAACTTTCCAAAATATTCAAGAACATGAGCAAAGCTTAAAAACTTAGCAAGATATGCCTTGTGGAAGTTGGGGAATTTCTGGGTATTTTGAAAAGTCAACATTGCTTCAAAAGTCTTAAAAATGCTAATGGGCCTCTTTTTCTTCCAAAATCCATCATCCAAGGAATGTGCACGACCATTTGGCCAAAAGGGAAGTTTTTCATCATTTTTATTTATTTATTTGGATTTTTAATGGCTAATAATTCATTTAATTAAAATAAATAGGTGGAAAATATCAAAGCAAGTCAATCAAATCTTTTTGTGCATGGGATAACTTCAGATTTTCGTGCATTATTAGATAGGGAAAGGATCCATGTGATTGGAGGTGATTGGAACCAAAATAGCTTGAAAAAGATTGAAAAATTATGGCATGGAAAATCAAATATTTTCTCATCAATTCAAGGATTCTTTGGACCAAATTTCCAACCCTAATCATTCACACATATATACTAATGCCAACCCTAATGTTCATGACCTCCCAGCTGCGCAAGAACATCATCACCACTTTTGCATTTTTGTGAAAAAACTCAAATACTGAAAACTAGGTTCTAGGGCGATTCAAGCCAAAATAATTGTTCCATCACCTTCCTGAGACATCAAGAAACGTGTCTGAATAGCTTTCCACATCCCTAACGCCCAGAATTGGTGAATGGAACTCAAACTTTTTCACTTTTTTGCATAAATCATATTTTATCATACATGTCATGATTTTGAATTCTAATACTTGTTTTGTGTTACTCTCATCACTCTGAAGCTAACTGTGTTGTTCAATTAAGTTTTCCACACCCATACGCGATTTCACCATTAAAGGACGCTAGGGTTACAGGATTTTCAAATTAGGCGTTTCTAGATACTGTAAAATTGAGACACCATAATACCATGGTTGAATAAAGCATGCTTGGACGATTCTAAAGCAACCCTCGCGCCTAATTTATGTGATACCATGGCCTGTTCGCTATTATTAAAAAATGCATATTTTGGGGGGGGGGGGGTTTAAAACCCCCGTTAACCTCTTTTATATTTCAGGGAAAAAAGCAAAACGGAGAAGATGATGAAGTGTCAAGACCTGATTGAGTCATTTGAATTTTCGCGCGAGAATGTCCACTAACGCCTGATTTACATTATGTTATTTGTCTTCCATATAATAATCAAAGCGCGTTGGTAGCTCCGTTGGTCCAGGCATGTATTGGTAATCTCCAGGACCTGGGTTCGAGCCCCAGGTCCCCCTCCCTTCCATATTATTTTTATAAACGCGTTTCTGTGCAGTTTCACTACAAGGGTGCATCATACATCCACAATATCCAGCGTGCCACATGGCCTATTACCTCAATCCAAGGGCATTGGTTGGAAGAACACCCTGGGCGTTAGTCAATGGAGCTATACGCTGGCAAGAAAAGTCAAATAAGGCCTTAAAACCTTGGGCCAACAATACTAAAGTATACCTCCAATTGGGGACAGAACCCCCCAAGGTATTGTATTTCTTTTCTTTTCTTTATTTTATTTATTTCAATTATTTCCTTTTTTATTCCTTAAATTAATTATTTTCATAATATAAAAATAACAAAAAATCAGAAAAGTCATGAAAAATCAAAAAATATATTTTATTTTAATAATAAAAATCATTAATTAATTTAGTCTTATTCTTAAACTTAATATTTTTCAATAAACTTAAAAATTGGTAGAATTAGGGTTTCAAGCATTTTTTATCTCTTTTCCCTTTTTCACCATAATTAATTATTTATTTTTAGAAATCAAATTGCATTAATTAAATTAGGTTTAATTGTAGATAATTTTCATATTTTCTTAATAAATAAAAGTTGTAGAATTAGGGTTAATTAGTTAATTTCATTTAATTCACATAAAAAGCCATAAATACAAAAAATCTCAAAAAATCTTTTCTCTTTTTATTTTAATTTTAATTTAATTAATTTAATAATTTAATTTAATTTCATTAAAAAGGGTCCAACGCCCTCACTTTCAATTTTAATTCCGATTCACGCATTTTATTTTATTTCTTATAATATTAATGTAATTCTCCCAAAGCCTTGTAAACTCGGACATTTTATTTCTCGCACTTTATTTACTTTCTGTCAAATCGGGTCTTGGATTTTAATTTGGCGATGTGGACCCGCGCCTTTGTAATAGTTTAGAACTTTTAATTTCCGCATCTTTTTAACTGTTAATAAATGCATGCAAGAATGAAGGACAAAAATAAAAACAAACGCATAGATCACCCATGACATGAACAAGACAAAATAATTGAGCATGACACACGAATCACACACCACCCCTAGGGTACGCCTCACTGTTGCCTTGCCTCGAAAGGTGATCATCGAGTAGAGGATGTCTTAGTAAGTCCTCATGATCTGGGAACCTGGCATGAGGGTAGCTTCTAAGGTATCTTCCTATTGCTCTGGTGATCACCATGTCCCGAACCTCGAATTGACCCGAACACCTCCAACTGTGGTGCTACCTACCTCTCAATGGTGGGATGGCACTACTTTAAAGGACATTTACACAGACGAATTCCTTAGGGTAGGTAGACGACTCTAGATACTTGCTCTAATTTCAAAAACAAATCAAAAATACTTTTCACACCGACACCTTTTCAAAAAGCTTTCGAAAGCAATTTTTTAAACACTCTTGAGGACCGATACAAGAGTCGAACTGGAATTTTCAAAGAAACTTTTTTTCAAAACCCACAATTGAAAAGCAAACAAACACTTTTGAAAACACAATGAGCAAGTATCTAAGAGCCCATGGATAACCATGGATAGAAAGGGTGCTAACACCTTCCCTTTCTATAATCTCCCTCCCGAACCGAGAGCAATCTCTTTAAGGAATTTTTCTGTGCTTTTGTCCTTTCCATTTGGAGAAAATAAAAGACGGTGGCGACTCTTGCTTCCGCGACATTTCGCGAACCAGCATTAAACAGTCAGTTCCAGATCCACCGATCACACTAGGGATAAGAACCATCTGACCAACAAGAAGCCAATACTTAACATTATGAGCCAAGATAGAATTCCCATTATTTGGATTTAAACCAAGCAAGCAAAGATACTAGACCTCTTGTGAGAACCAAACTTCAAGTGTATTAAGTCTTCACAAAAATTGGACAGAGTAACGGCTGTATACGGGTGGATTCCAGATTACAAACAGAGGGTGTAATCACAAAAACCTGCACACAAAAACAAACAAGCAACCCGATGTCTTGAGGTGAACCTCAAGAACTGCAGACAAAATAATTAGATAAGGTCACAAAGTCTCCAAGATAGGCCAAGGTTTCTAATTCCAAGTCCAAGAAAAGTCACATGCTCCATAATGCCAAGGATAGTAACCAAATAGTCCAAGTACCATTAAAGATTTTTTAGGGTTCATGTTGATTATTAAGTATCTTAAGAAAGGAAAAGAAAAAGCTCAAGTGAGCAAAGTAAAAATGGCAAGAAAGTAAATGCTCAAATGAGCAAAGATGAAAATGGCATGAAATGTAAATGCTAAAAGTAAATGGTACATAAAGCATAAAAAGAATGAAAGCATAAGGTAAAACAAGTCAATAATTATTGGTTAGTTGGATGACCATCTTGAAGCTTGCATTTGGAACTCATTAGAGGATTGGTAGAACCAAAGCCTCCACACAACAAGTTGCATTTGCTTTTTGTCAAGTATATCATCCATTTAGAATTCTCATAAGTACCATTTAATGATCAACAATGTTTAAGTGATACGCGTTGACCAAAGGTGTTATAGATCCATTAGAGGATTGGTAGAACCAAAGCCTCCACACAATGAATCTCAAGGTTATTGGATCAAAGAGATTAAATTAACATACTTGGGCTTGCAATCTTAAGTTTGGGCCACGAATGATCATTTAATCGAATCGGGACAAAATTTAGTGTTATGTTAAGCAATCGTAAATGGACTTATATAGAAGTCGCACCTATTTTGAGGCCGGACAATAGAAATCTATGCACCATTTGGTTTGAGACATGATATAGAGATCATGCTCCAATAACATCTAGTGCAATAAGAAGGGGATGAGATGAAGAGGGATGGGGAAAAATATACAAACCACATTTGAATTAAATTTTAATCAAACTATTATTAAAATCATTCATCCATTTTTGTGGAGTTAAACTCAACACCATGGATCCAATGATGTTAATAAAGTTCATGATACAAAATCTAACCCAAGATCAGCCAGAAAATAGTCACAAAATAATATCACATTTTAATATACATAAAAGGGTTTAAAAATAATGTTTAAAAATAGAAAATAAAGAGGAAAATATCAACTATGTTCAAATTAATCAAGAAATAAAAAGTAAGACCATAGAAAAATAATAAAAAGGCTCAAATAATTTTACAAATTTTTTAGTAATTTTTTAAAGTCAGAAACTATTTTTAAAATTAAAATAAATGGATAAAATAAACAAAAAATGGTAAAAAATAGTAAAGTCAGAAACAAAAATAAAATAAGGTCACCAATATTTGTCACAATATCATTGGATCATTCCATAATTTTTTCAGAATTTTAAAATGTATAAAAGTATTTTTAAACATTTAAAACAAATCAAATAAGTGTAAAATTTATAAAAAAAAAACCAAAACATAAAATTAAATTGTGAAAAAATAAAAATCATAAAGAGAATAATCAAATATATTTTTCATAATTTTTTCAGATTTTTTGGACTAAAAATGAATTTTCTATGATTTTTTGAAATTTAAAACAATTAAAATATAAAAATCAGAAAAAGAAAATAAAAGTAAAATATCTGGACCATTGGATGAGAGTCAAAACGTGTTAGTAATCAAATCCAAGGGATCTGGTGCACTGTGCATATCATGGTCATTAGTGAATATTGTACAGAATCATTAATTAAATCAGGATTTGAAAAATATAGATGGCGCGCCTTCATTGGTTGGAAGATGACATGTTGGTCATCTTCAACCTCCAGCCATCACGAATTGCAGGTCTCTCAAACTGTAAAATCAGAAGCTCAGACCTATGCCATTCGCTTCGTCTCTTCAAGACGAACACTGTTTTACCCCAAAATTTTCCCTCTCATTTCTCAAAGGATCACCCTGAACCCTCAGGTGATCTTCCATCCAATTTCATGCTTTGAATTACAAATTTTTCAAGAAAGTCACTCACAAGGGCAAAATGGTCATTTGCACACTGAAAAGTCAAACTTTGACTTTTGGATCAAAATCAAGTTTCAAGAATCATATTTCAGCAAGACATGTTAAAATATGAAGTTTGTTTCATTAAGAAAGTCAAAAGTCAAATTTGCTATTGGAAATGTCAAAATTCCAAATACTTAGAAATTTTTCTAAGTGTTTAGGAAATATGATGAGCTCAGAACTTCTGATCAGATTATCACCATGATGCAAGCTAATTCTGGAAGAATTTCTGGCACAAAAGTTATAGATTTCAGTAAGATCTAAAACATTGCAGAACAGAACTTCTCCTGGAAATGCTTGAATTTCAAGTTATAAATGTTCAACGACACGTCCATGAAACTAAAGCACTCAGCAAATTCTGGACACTTTCAAGACAGAGTTTGGTTACAACTTCTGGGCCAGTTTTCACAAAGATTCAGTCAGTGTTTGCAAGGGTAGTTCAAAAAGGTTTACAAAGCATGTCGCAAGCTTCCTGGAAAGTCTGAGAGCTCCTTCAGAACATGCTGGAGCAAGGAGATACAAAGATCAGAAGTTGGATGTTTATTCTAAATTATGCTGAAGCTGAATCTCTGACCCAGAATTAAGCCATGATGCAAAATCTCACATTGCAGGATTTCTGGTTTGATAAATCTCATCATCATTTAATGCTCACAACCACTTTTGAGTCTTTATCCAATAGATTTCCCCAAGTGTGGCATAAAAATACCTGTACTGTCTTGGAAAAGCAAACTCTTGTACAAAAGTGGGCTTGGCCCATACATTGCTTTTGATTTTGAGGTTACCTTTCCTTAATTCCTGCTTATAATTCCAGCTTAGGCGCTGCTAAAACTGCTAACCACCATACCTATTTGAATTTACTTCAAGAGCAAGTCAGCGCCTAGCCTATGATGGTGGTGTCCCTTGTACTCTCCAAGCTATAAGATCTTTGCTTATAAATTGAAACCCATTGGCAACTGTAAAGGGGGTGGGAAAATTGAGAAAGAAAAAGCCTTGAACCCCTGCTAAAATTCCAAGAATCCAAAACTACAAACGCAAAATACAAAACCATTTAACTTTTGATTTCTTGCATCCAAACTCCATTTTTTCTCAAGTGTTTCTTGACCAAAATTGTCCATACAATTTCTGATTCACATATTAGAAGCTAGCCTAACTTATGTGTTCAGACTGTAACACACTCTCCATCTACATCCACCTCAAGAAGTCAGAACTTTACCCCTTGGTTGTTCCAGAATATTTATAATCATTCATTGCTCAAGTTGAAGGCAAGCCTGCTGAGTACGTGAAGAAGCTGTTTAGAACATCACCAAAGTTCAGAACCAGACTCCAATTCAGAGTGTTTTCCAACTGCAAGGTAAGTTTCTGCTGACTCTCATCATATTACTTAGGCATTATCAGATTTGCATGTTCAAAAATACAATGTAGACATCATGTTTCTGATGTTGTACGTACTCTGAGGTTTCACGTATTTGTATGCTTAAGTACGGAGTAAATTAGTTCAGAACTTCTTAAGGAAATTAGAATTAGAAAATTCATGCTTGCCTCTGATTTATAGTTCTGATATCTCTTGTTGCTGAAACATTATGAAACCTGCCATAACTATGATATGCGCATCTTCTGTTCTGTTGAGAAATGACTAAGTTGCAGATATTCTGACTAGCATGGAGAGGGAGACTAAGCTCTTCCAGTGGCATCAGAACTTCTGAAATCTTCTTTGTTCCCAGCAGACCCTGAACTTTTGACTTTACTTATTTCTACTAATATGATTTCTGTTTTTGCAGCACGCCAGAGTCAGAACTTCTGATCTCTCTTAGTTCAACAATACACTGATTCTATTTTCTTTTCCTTACTATTTTTGCTATCACTTTTATTTTCACTAATCAAAAACACCAAAAACATTTTACATTTTACATACTTTATTTTATTTCTTTTAACATAAAAAGATCAAAATATTTTCTTAAATAAAACTTATTTCTTTACTTAAACAAAACAAGTCCATTTTACATTTCTTATACATTATTATTCATTCAATATGGTTGAAATAGTAACTTAGGATTTAATTTTGTTTGCAATCCCCATTTGTAAATATGTACACCCCATCCCCCTAATGATTGTAATAGCGTAGGACTTTATATTTCCGCAATTTATGGCTTTCAAATGTAAATGCTAGTAATTAAGGTGTGTATGGCAAGACATGAAAACAACAAATAGACAACCTAAAAAGCAAGACTAAATGCATGCAATCAAACACACTTTGCACACTTGCACCCTTAAGGTAATCCCACCTTGTTTCCTATCGGAAAATAGTCATGTCCCTTGAACGTAGCCGTTTTAGCAAAGACCCTCGATAAAAGATCGTAGTCCCTCGATGACCCTCGATGTTGCCTTCGGTAAAAGATCTAGTCCCTAAAAGACATTGTTAAAACATCCATAGGTTGCCTTCTGTGACTATACAAAAACGTCCCATGCTCGTCCCTTCATATCCAACGATGGGGCTTCTCACTAAAACAATGGTAAGATAGTAACATCTAAAGGAGGAGGAAAAGAACAATTAAGACCCTTTGAGTAGGTAGATTCGCTCCTAGTTGCTCGCTTGCTCACAACAAAACATTTTTACACCAACACTTTCATTTGAAATATTTTTAAAAGACAAACACTTTGTACGCGTTCTTATAGAAATGAGAGCCATTACAAAGAAAACCCTTTTCAAAATCACTTTCTAAAACACATTCCACAAACAACTCTTTGAACTATTTTCAAAATAACACTTTGTACGCATTCTTATAGAGACGAGAATCATTACAAAGTCACATTTTCAAAATACTTTCAAAACCCACATCACAAGCACACATTCAAACAAAAGCAAGTGATCTAGTAAGTAACTAAGAGCCCATGGAAGACCATGGATGAAAAGGGTGCTAATACCTTCCCTTTTCATAATCTACCCCCCGAACTCAAGAAAACATCTCTAAAGGTCTTTCCTGTGCGTTTTCACCTTTCCTTATTGGATAAAAGAAAAGTCGGTGGCAACTCTTGCTATCCACAACATTTGCGATCAAACGTAAAAACACCCAAGTCAGTTCTCCCACCGTATCACAAAGACAACCACACCCTCGCGCCAAATTTATATAAACTATAGCTCAAGCAATTTGGAAGGAAAATTTTGAAAAGGGATTTGAAATTTCATGGTCAAAACGTGTTTCCAGTAAAAGGTAAGTGTTGCGACTAGAACCAAGGCAATGAGAGCAACACAATGATATCAGAGTTTTGAAGAATTGGTGAAGGAGTCTACCTATTGAAGTTGAGTTGTAGAGCTCTGAAACTGGACTTCTATGGAGCAGTATAGGGCACGATTCTTGAATGTAATTATGTGGTTAGCTTCATGGAAGATCAAGGAAGGTGAATTGATGGAAAATTGGATTGAAAAAGGCTCGAGAATGGATTTTGAAGTTACAGAAAATTGAGTTATGGAGCAAGTTTGGCAGGGTGATTCTGGATATCCAAGCTTGGGAAAATGAATGGGATAGTTCATGTATTTATAGGAGAAACGAATGGGATCAAAAGGAAGAGTGAATGATGCGTTTTGGAGGGAATTCGTGCAAACCTAATGCACGAGTGAAGTGTGATCCAAACTTCACCAAAACTCATCCAATTCTTGCGTTTTGATGCACTAATCCACTTGGTAAAGTTGGCTAATCATGTTTAGACCCAAAAACGCGTGGTAATTTAAGGTTTAGAGGTTGTAACATGAAATTCAAATTCTGACTTGCAAGGAAACTTCAATTCTAAGTTACCATTTTTGAAACTATGGAATTCTCAGCTCAAGGGGTCTTAAGGTGTGATTCTTGATGCTTTAGAAATATGAGGTTACAAGCTTTGCAATGGAAAAATAATGGAGTTAAATGGATGCTTGAGCTGCCAGTCATATTGAGTCAAAGTTGAAGAAAAAGGGTTGACTTTCCATACTTATAAATATTTCAAATTCTTCATCAAAAATGTCCTATAATTTCTTGCATCCAAACATGGCCTTCCACTTGGAATTTGCTCTTGATCAAAAAATATGGCATGAAGTAGACCTCTTGAGTGACATTTTGAAACTTGAATCATTCAAAATCTCCAAAATTTGAGCAAGTTATGACTTGTTGAAGTTGGAAAATTTTCCTGAAATGACCTATAATCTTTTGCATCTTTAAGCAACTTCCATTCATTTTACCACTTTGCACATAAAAGAAGGCATAAAGTTCACATCCTCAAGATCATTTTGAAAAACGAATGGGCTCAAGGTGATAAATATTGACCAAGTTATGATCATTTTAAGTAACACATGGAACATTGGGGATTCATCTGGAGGACTTGTAATCTTTCTTCTTCACCAAGTTTCTTCCACATGAAAACTCTTTGGAACTTTCGAAGTGATTTGTTGATAAACCTTTGAAGATAAGGATGTCTTTGGAATAATTCAAAAATACCAAAAGGTGAGCAAGATATGCTCCTTTGAAGTTCAAAACCCTAGCTCCTAGATCAAGAAAATGCTTTGAAGAACTTTGACAAGCGTGAACAAACTTCTTGTACCAATATTCTTGATTTGTGAATAGAAGTTGTTGAGGATGAGAATGAGTATTCATATCTACCAAATCCACTTATATATCTTGAAATTTGAGAGAAATATGCTCTTGTGACCAATGGGAACAAAACCTTGTCCAAACATGACAACTTCTCCAATCAACCCCTTGTACTTTTGAGTCAAATCTAATAACCTTGAAATGTGATGAACTAAACCAACCTTGCCATGCCAATCCTTCCAAAACCAATCTAATGGTGAGGTTTGAACTTCTCAAGATATATTGACTAGGGCATGGAAATAAACTCATGAACCCATGGAGTAACTTGTTAAATCTCATTGCCCTTACCTACATGGATAACAAGCAAAACAAGCCAACATTGCATTTTATTAGTTAAATGGAGAAATCAAAACAATATTCATGATCACAAAAGGAACATAAGTCAAGGTGCTTGGTAACCCCTCAAAAGGAGCAAAACTCAAAGTAGGGAGGGGAACCAAGAATCCTAGTGTAATCTTGTTGTGAATAAACCAACATGGTATGATGAACGGATCTTAGGGGAAAAAATTGGGGTACAACACGTGGTTATAAAACTCGGTTGTGGAATGCAGATATCAGCTTTCTAAAGGAACCTGCTTGGGGATACGGAGGTCGGACCTTGGTTGTCTCGGCTCTGTGGGGAATATAGGTATCACTGGCTTGTATGTGATAGTGACTTCACTTCCAACTGTCTCTGCCCCTTGTACCATGATGGACGGGGGTAACTGTCGGTATTTAGGTTTTGTACCATTTTCTTTGAGTTCTTCGACGTAAACCTCTATCTCATGGTGAATCATGTCATGGAACAGAGCTACCATAGCTCGCTGATAAGTTGCCCCAGCATTCTTTAACCCAAACAGCATTACCTTGTAGCAGAAAGTTCCCCACTATGTAACAAAGGTTGTCTTTTCCATGTCTTCAGGTTCCATCTTGATGTGATTGTAGCCAGAGAAACCGTCCATGAAGGAAAAGACTTTGTGTTGCGCGGTGTTGTCAACCAGAACATAGATGTGGGAAAGCCGGAAGTTATCCTTGGGGCTTTCCCTGTTCAGGTCTCTGTAATCCATACACATTTGTACTTTACCATCTTTCTTAGGTACCGGAACCACATTATCAACCCACTGCGGATAGGAAGTGACAGATAAGAACCTTGCGTTGAACTGCTTCATAACATCTGCTTTAATCTTCTCTAACATCTCAGGGTGCATACGATGGACCTTTTGCTTTATCGGAGGGCAGTCTTCTTTAGTCGGCAGACGATGAACCACTATATCTGTGTCTAGTCCCGACATGTCTTCATATGACCAGGCGAAGATTTCAACATACTCATGCAACATCTGTGCCAACCGCTGTTTGACACTAAGCTCCAGATCTACACCTATCTTAACCTCTTTTCTGTCTTCCTCTGTACCCAAGTTCATTATCTCAATCGGCTCTTCATGAGGCTGTATGGCCCTTTCTTCCTGCTGTAATAGTCTAGCAAGTTCTCCGGGTACCTCACAATCTTCCTCACCTTCGTCCTCGGCTTGGTTGATCGGATTTTCAAAGTCATAATAAGTAGTAGCAGAACTGTTATCAATGGGATCCAGAGTGGATATGGATCTGCATTTGGATACGTGAGTGTGTGTAAGAGCATAGCTGTATAGACAGAATAAAAGAAAAGAAAGACAGAGAGCGCAAAATTTGTATGCAAACGTCCAATTCTTTATTGATGTCATATGAAAATGAAACATGATAACCCTCACAAATAGAACCATTGTGCCCCGAGTAAGACACATGGCTATAGAGTTTATATTTTTTTTAAATTACATATCTGAAAAATCAAAAAGACAATTACTCCTGAACAAATGTAATCAATACGAAGTCCTTGGAAATCCAGTTACTGAGTCCGCCGTTGATAGTCGGGAAGATCCAGCTGTCAATGTCGGAATCACCATCACTGTCTTCAAGCGCATTGACCCCAGGATTGCTGATGCGTAGGGGAGGTCCTCCAGCCCGAGCACGACGAACAGCCTTTTGAGCACCTGTAGTAAAGCTCAAACCAGATTTGTCAGACTTGTAATGAATAACCGGGACCTGACCCCAAATGGTAGACCCACCTTCTTCAACCACTGCTCGTGCATCCTTGAGATAAGCCATCTTCGAGGGAGATTTGGTGACCTTTGGAGGACTGTCGGTAGTTTCTTCTGTAGCCATAATCTGAGATATCTCTTCAATGTTCTGGAAAGGAGTCTCGATGAACTCTCCATCCATTTCTACGTACCTGAAGGAGTTCAAGTGACTGATCATATACTCCTCTTCACCATGCACAGTGACAATCTTTCCTCTTACTAGGTACTTCAACATTTGGTGGAGGGTAGAAGTAACAGCCCCAGCCCCATGTATCCAAGGGCGTCCCAACAAGCAAGAATATGATAGTTTGATATCCATTACGTAGAAAGTGGATTCGAAGGTCTGGGAACCAACTTTGATAGGGACATCCACTTCCCTATGCACCATCCTCTTCGAACCATCGAAAGCTCTCACTACTATATTGCTAGGCTTCAAAGTCAAGCCTTCGCAGTCCAGTCTGTCCAGAGCTTTTTTAGGTAGCACATTTAACGAGTAGCCAGTATCTACCAAAAAATGGGCTAGAGTCGTGCCCCTGCATTCAACGGAAATATGAAGAGCATCATTATGCTTCCTCCCTTTTGGCGTCAGATCCGCGTCAGAAAAACCCAAACCATTATCAGCAGTCAGACTAGCCGCACAATCTTCAAACTGATCAGCAGATGTCTCTTATGGCACGTGAGCCATCTTCAGAAACTTAACCAAAGCCTTCGCATGGGCCTCAGAACACAACAACAAAGCCAACATAGAAATTTTGGATGGGATCTTCCCCAGCTGCTCGACCACGTTGTAGTCGCTCTTCTTTATTATCTTCAAAATTTCATCCATTTCTTTTTTGGAAGCTTCTGGTATGGTTACTGAATTGGCCTTTGTCAGGACAGGCTTAATCAGTATGTCTTTGCCTCGAGTCTCGGTCGACTCGGTGATAGGAGGGTCAACAGGAGTGATTACTGGAATTGCAGTAGTATTCTTGGGTGGAACCACAGCAGGAATGATCACAGGTCCGGTAACAGTCTTCGGGGGAGAAATTGCAGGGGAGAACACTCTTCCACTTCTTGTTATTCTACTGGTTCCGGCAATATTGACGATGTCGGAATCAGCATTTTCAGCAATCTTATCTTCAATGGCTAGCATGTCCTGCTTTATGTCGTGGTAATATACGTCGGCCCCATAGTTCCAAGGAACGGATTTGTCCGAGGAGTGTGGGATTGGCCCTGGCATGGTTATGATCAATGGAGTCACCTTCGGAATTGATGTAATCCTGACGGGTCTCTTAGCGGAGGCCCTGGGAGGATTGGCGGAAATGGTTATGATAGCAACGTCTTCACAGGAAACAGTCAAAATAAGAGTCTTCTCAAATAGAATCTCTTTGTCATCCATTAGGCGCTGAACACCGGCCTTCAACAAAGGGCAACCGGTCGGTAGAAATGAACAAAGGTGGCAACCTTCATCACATCCCGGAAATAAACCAGCCTCCAGCAAATTCCCTTTGATAGTCATGAGTGGGGTCACCAATTCTTCCACAGAAGTCATAAACACATCTTCTTCAACGACATTAACACCCCGACCATGTTTCGGCATAGGAGCATTGATAATGTTGGGAGTCTCGGAGGGACAGAATTCAATCTCCTTAGCATCAATCAGATCATGTACTTTGTTCTTCAAAGCCCAACATTCATTGGTATCATGGCCGGGACTTTCCGAATGATAAGTACAACGAGCATTCGGTTTATAGTAGGGAGAGGTGGTGTTTGTATTCTTCGGAGCTTCCCGCAGAGTAACCAGATTGGACTTCAGCAACTGAGGTAAAACCTAAGACAACATCATGTTGATCTGAGTGAACTGTCTAGCTGGTCTTTCTGCTCTTGGCTGATTGCTTCTTTGCTGAGCAGGTGTAGGTTTGTGAATCATAACAGCCCCTACCGTCGGACGGTGCTCGGTTTGATTCTGATTCTTTTGGTTATAGATAGCACTAACTTCCTTTCTACCTGCAAATAGATTCCTTGCAACACTAGAAGAGGCATCCTTCTAAATTTTTCCATTTCGGATTCCGGCTTCCACTCTTTCTCCTGTTAAGATTAGTTCAGTAAAACCCGTCGATGAACTTCCAATCAGATGGTTGAAGAATGGCCTAGTCAAAGTTCCCAGAAACATATCCACGAGCTCCCTGTCAGCCAAGGGAGGTTGAACTCTTCCAGCCAAATCTCTCCACTTCTGAGCATAATCCTTGAAACCCTCGCTCGAACCCATAGACAGATTTTGGAGTTGTGTACGGGTGGGAGCGAGGTCTGCATTATACTAATATTGCTTATAAAATGCAGCAGCAAGGTCTTTCTAGTTACGAACATTGGCTCTTTCCAGCTGATAGAACCAATCCAGTTGTGTCCCAGATAGACTGTCTTGGAAGAAGTGAACCCATAAGTCTTTGTCGATAGTGTAAGGTTGTATCTTCCTCACATAGGAACTGAGATGCATTTTAGGATAAGAGACCCCATCATACTTAGCAAATACCGGTGCCTTGAATTTTGGGGGGATGACAACCCCATAGACCAGACCCAACTCTTCAAAATCCAGCCCAGGAATCTTCTGGATTTCCATAGCACTCAGACGCTCTTATAACTTCTTATACCTTTCATCGGCCGGAGGGTACTGATCCTTATTATAATCAGTTTCATTATCAGACTCTTTAGGACTAGGGTCCTATTCTCTGGCTTCACCCTTTTGATTCTCTCCCTCTTTAGATGAAGAAGCTAAATCAACAACTTGTCTTGGCGTCCTTCTGAACCTTCTGCTCATATGTGCCACACTGGATGTCCTCTTGGTCTTCTTAGTGTTCTTCTTAACAATCAGAGCCTTCAAATCTTCTTGTCCTTTTTCCAGAGCCACAATCATTTGTTGGAACTGCATGTTCTGAGTCTGAAGATCTTTCACAGTTTGTTTAAGAGCCATTGCTGAAACAAACAGCGGAGGAGATGAGAAACCTGTTATGAACCCTATTATGCAATGATATGTATGATATGTATGCAATGTTTTCAAGGGTTCTTAAAGGCTAAAATTTGATTAAACAAAAAGGAACAAATGCGGATTGTATTAGTAAACTTGAATTGTTACAAAGAATGTATTTTGAGAGTAAAATTAAGCAAAATGAAACAAAAAGAAGACTAGGTTTCCCATGGGCGCATCCTCTTTGGCGCGATGTAGGCATTGATATTCCTCTCTTCATGAAGTAGCCTAGTGAGTTCCAAGACCTTCTTCTCGTTGGCGTATAATTGGGCTTCAAACGTATCACGCTCCTCTTTAAGCTGAACCCATGACTTTTGTAACTCTTCATGATCAGTTGGCATGTCTGAATGAAGAACAAGATGAGGAGTGTCTCCCTTGGCAACTGGTTCCATAATCATAGGTCGGATAGTGGGATAAGGCATCAAAAGAGTTTGAGTGCGGGCTCGTACTCATCTGAGATAAGGCTCGAGAGGTATAGAATTCTTATGCCCAAGTGTTTTGGTGTCAACCCTATGTACCATACTCCAAACTTGTATGAACCTTTTGCAGTAACCCTGAACATCATTCTCATAGTTGAAGGCGATTCCTTGAATAAGTGTATCATGAGGACCATCCCTTCTTGCATAACCAAGCTGTCGTAATGCTAAGCAAGGGTTATAAGTTATCCCTCCCCTAATGCCTAAGAGAGGGACATTAGGGAATTCACCACAGTGATCAATAATAGTAACATCTTTCGAGAACCGTGAACACCAATGAATGTCAGAATGCGTAAGGGACATCAGTCGATGAGACCATCTTTTACCCTGTTCATTATTCAAAGTAGATATGGGTAGGTGCGAAATAAACCACCTAGCCAATAGAGGAGTGCAACACTGGAGGTTCCCCCTTCTTTTTAGAGTGCGAGCATGCAGAGAGTGTAGAATATCCCCGAGTAATGTAGGTACCGGATTCCGAGACAGAAAAAACTGGATTGTGCTCACATTTACGAGTTGATCCGCATTAGGGAACAGTACTATCCCGTAGACAAGGGTATCCCAAAAATAGTAAGCCTTCTCGAACATAAATTTAACCGGAATTCCTTGAACACTCCCTCTTGTTTCCCAATTTGTCACTATGTCGGACTATTGTAAGGATAGAGCTTTAGCAATTTCTTCAGGTTTGGGATGTCTTTCCGTACCGCTGAAAGGTAGCTGATCAAGAATGGGTATCCCTAATAACTGAGAAAATTTCTCCATAGTAGGCACTAACTGGTAATCTGGGAATGTGAAACAGTGATGCAGAGGATCGAAGAACTGAAACAATACTTTCAACATTTCTTCGTCAGGTTTTGCAGTGACCAAGTTGAGCAACCGACCATGATTTTCAGTGAAAGGAGAGCTTTCGGGAATCCTTACTACCAAGTCCCTTAATTGGGGAGATACTTTCACTAGGTTAATCTAAATAGTGTTCCTGCGGGCAGATTCCATATCCTACAAAACAGAGCAAAGATGAGCCCTAGAAACCCTTGAAACAGTTAATATGATATGCTATGGTATGATGTTTATGATGTCATGATAAATCACAGGTATAGCAAACACATACAAATCACACCAAGTCCTTAGGTTTAAGGCCTACTTGAGTTTTAAGGTCATACCCTCTTGAAGCTGGATTGGTTCAACCTGTCCTATAAATATGTAACCGGGTTCTAAAGGGATCTCAATATCATCGATCTTTCCCCCAAGCCTTGTTCAATCGACGGTTAACTCGTAATCAAACAAAAATCATAAGTCAAACCTCAATGAGTGTAGTATCGAGTATCTGTCGACCTTGGGCATACACCAAAGCCGACCATCTCGCTACGTCCTACTGGCCAGGTTGTGCAATTAAAGGTTCTAAGGTCAGTTGATGCTTTGTGACACCACGCGCGGCCCCGTACATCTCCCTGATTGACTCAAGGGTTACAGGTACCAACCAAAGTGCCATATCAACGTAGCTACTGCTTCAACCGTGTTGGTGTACCTAAGCACAGCTCCCTCACAGTTTATTGCTACTTACCTAAAAGGTGTTTCCCGATCTGGGTGTAGGATCAAATAACCCAAACAGTTCCCATAAATATAAAGCAAGCAAGAAAATCAAGAGAAAGCAATTAAATATGACATAGATCCTAATGTTTACCCCACTTTATATTTTAGTCCTCAGCAGAGTCTCCAATTCTGTGATACGGTGGGAGAACTAACTGTTAATATTGGTTTGCGTTTTTTGTTCGTAAAATGTCGCGGTAAGCAAGAGTCGCCATTGACTTTTATTTCATCCAACAAAGGAAAAGGAAAAAGAATAGAAAAAACCTTTTCGAGATGTTTCTGAGTACGGGGGGTAGATTATAGAAAGGGAAGGTGTTAGCACCCTTTCTATCCATGGTTTTCCATGGGCTCTTAGGTACTTGCTCATTTTGAAATTGCTTTTATGTGTTTGTGTGTGCTTGTTTTGAAAAGTTTTGTTTTACTTCGTTTTAACCCTTGTTTCTGTCCTCAAGAGTGTTATGAAGTTGTTTTTGAAACTTTGTTTGGAAAGTGTTTGGGTGAAAAAGTTTTTGTTTTTTTGAGCAAGTACCTAGGATCTAATCTACCTACTCGAAAAAGGTTTGTTTGTTTTCCTTTTAGACAATGATATCCCATTATTGAGAAATAGGTAGCATCGTTGTTGGAGTGTTTTAGGGACATTCGAAGGGACAAATACGATCACAAAAGCAATGTTAGGAAATGTTAGTAGTCATCCTAAAGCCTTAAAGATCTTTTTCCGAGGCAACATCTGAATGGGTCATTTTAGATCTTTCGGGGCTAGAGGACAACCACTAACAAACCCTATACTTCATGATCATTTACCGAAGGAAACCGGAGTAGAGTAAACCCTAGGAGTGAGCATGTATGAGTGTAATTTTCAGTTAATTTATCTTTTCACATTTAGGGTTTTCTACCATTTTAATTTCCAGTCTGTCTTTCCATACAATCCTATTAACATACATCTAAGTAGTTTATAGTTTGCGGAAATAAAATGCAAGAAAGTTAAAGTCCTAACTATTACAAGGCTTTTGCAGATACATAATTATTTTGACCAAAAATAAAGATGCGGAATTGAAACCCTAATTACTATTACAAACTCGGAGCAGTTACAATAATGACAAAAAGGAAATTAAAAAATGCGCGCGGCGAATTAAATGCGAGAATAATTGGAAAACCTAAAAAAAATCTAATTGAAAAAGATTTAGGTTAATATTTTGAGAAAAAATTAATTAGGTTATGTACAAAATCAAACCCTAATTCTAATTATTTTTATTTATGAAAAAAAATGATTAAATTGCCCTAAATAATTAAACTAATTAATTAAGAAATGAAATATTTTTATGAAAAAAATGATTTTTGATGTTTTTTGTGATTTTTGATTTTTATGATAAAAAATGGTTTTTTGTGTTATTTATAAAAAAAAGAAAATAAGTAAATAATAAAATAAGAAATAAAGGAAATAAAATAAAAAGAGAAAAGAAATTGGGCTTGTATTGTTGAGCAATTTAGGGGGTGTGATGTTGAATTTGTAAGGCCCAAGAGCTGCTGAGCCCACTCCCTGCGTTAGATTCAGTGCCATCTCTTTCTGATGGTGCACCATGGTCATCCCTTAATGGTCGTTGGATCTGGCTAGGCAATGATCCATTGACTGGATCAGTGGGGTGCATGGAAGGCGCTTGGCAAGGAGATGCATGGAAACTACTGAAACAAAGTTAGAAAAATATAATTGTTGGGACCTGGGATCGAAGGGATCGAACCCAGGTCATTTCACTTTCAAACGTGCGACTTTGCCACTGGACCACCTGTCTTAGTTGTTATAATATTGAAACGAAAATAACATAATGTAAATTAATCACAAGTTTCAGAAAACGCACGAAATTTGAATTGCCCAATGGTGGTCAACCACGTTGTTATCTCTTTCCCCAGGACTGTCGTTTTTTACACCAACTCTTTACCTACGGTCAAGTTCATTGCTATATTCCTGCGAATCTTTAAAACGAAATTCAAGCAATATAAATTCCATTCAAAGGCATAAATCAACTGTACTTCCTCCCCTGAACATAAATAGGCCCTTAATTTGGCCCAATTTTGCCTCTAGCTAGGGTTCCCCAATTTGGAGCTCACGAACCCTAACCATGGTAAGTAACCATTCCTGCGTCAAAACTTAAATCCAGGCTATCAAAAAGATTCCCAGCATGATTATGAACATGTATATGCAAGCAAATTGGATTAAAAATATGTAAAACCAAAGGAATAAGTTTGAGTTCAGAGGGTGCAAACCGAGAGGATTATGGGATGATTCCTGGAGCTTTGAGGTGTGCAACTGGTCCTGTTAGCTTCAGGAGATATCCAGGAATGGATTTGTGGCTTTGAATTGCTTTGAATCGTCCTCTAAGCTTGTAATCAATCCACACTTTTTGCAAAAAATTCACTTTGTGTTTGATGCTTTTCACGACCTCCACCCTTGTTCTTGCACAATGTGTATGTTCTATATATGTAGTAGAACTGATTAGGTTAACAAAAACAAACTAAATCTTTGTGAATCATAGAAATTGGATTTGATTTTGCTCTTGTATTATATCTTTCCAAAACAAGCATAATCATGCCAATTTTGATTCAATTTTCCTTTTCACAATTTGATATGATATGCCAGCCTAATTGGATTTGATTCCTACAAAAAATCAGATCAAAAATAAATCTTTTATATTTTTTGCAATTTATTTGATTTAATTTGAATTTTAAATAATAAAAAATCAAAATAAATAAATAAATAAAGCAAAAAATGTGTGGATGCTGATTTGGGTTGTGGACCATGTCTCTAACAAGATGCAATCATGAGAAGCTAGGCCCATTTGACAAAAAATGCACTTTTGAGCATATTTGACTTTTGGCAATTTTCCAAAAATTGTCAACTTTGACAAGGCATATCTCCTCCAATTTTAACCCTAGAGAGGTGTTCTTAGACTTTTTAGAAAGCTTGGGATGTCCCATAAACAACACTTTTGGTTTCATCTAAATTGGGTCTTCCATGTTTATGTAAGAATCTTTGACCCAAAAGGTGTTTTTGTTGACTTTTCAAAAGGACCTATAATGTAGAAATTCATATCTTTTGATGAGTGCATATTTTGAACTTGTGGGATGAAGATGAGTTGTATGTAATTGCATCCTCTTCAACATGAGCATTGGATGGAAAATTTCTGATAAAGTATGAAGAAGTTATGCTTGATCAAAGTTTGGTTGACTTTTCCTAAGAAACCCTAATTTAGAAACTTTTGGGTTTTGATGAACTTGGGGCATTCCTTGAGGAATCATGATCAACCCTTGATAAAATGATGGATATCTCTTCAAAATGTTTATGTTGACCAAAAATCTTGAAGTTTGATTATATGTGGGCCACAGTTGACTTTTGACCTAATATAGATGATTTTCAGGCATCTGAGCAGTTGACTGAGCAAACTTCTTGTGCAGGGCATGAAACTTGACATGTATGATCTTGAGAACATATTGGGACCATGGAAGGAATTTGGGACCTTTGGATTTCCCATCTTGATGAGGAGTGAAACCCTAGTTTGAAGCTTATTGCCTTAGGAGGAGGATTTGTCTGGTCAATCCTTAGTCATCCTTGAGCAATTGAGGACCTCTAGAGGCATGTCTTGAGTGAAATGAGAGGGAAAATTTTGGGGTACAACACCTAATTTTTGGCCTCAGTGCTAGGAGGTGATTTGGCCTAGTCAACACTTGTGCAAGCTTGAGCCATTGAAGAACTTTGTGAGAAATGTCTTGAGAAAAAGAGAGGGAAAATTTTGGGGTACAACACGCATATTTTGGATAAAACCAAAAAAGTCAGTTCTCCTACCATATTACAGAACTGGCGTCTCTGCTGGGGAAGACTTAAAAAAGAGGGGTTACCTTAGGATTAGATCACTTTATTTTCTTTAATTGGTCATCTTGCTTGCTTTACTTTAAGGGTTTTTGTTTGGGTTTATTTACTTGTAAGATCCTACACTCGGATCTAGGGATGCCTTAGCTAAGTAGCAATAGATCATGAGAATTATACGGCATAGACCAATATGGTTGAAATGATGGCTATGGTTAGTGCGACACTTTGGTTTATACTAATGTTCATTAAGTCATTCAAGGATAACATTAGGCTTCCGCGTGATGTCATTAACACTAACTAACTTTTAGAACCTTAATTGACCCATCTTGGCCATTAGAAGGTAGTGAGATAGCCGACTTTGGTGAAGTCCAAAGTTGGTTGATACTCGAAGCTACACTCATTGAGATTCGACTCTCAGGATGTTTTGGTGGCAATCCAGTTTCCGTGCTAAAATAAAACGTGTGAGAAAGATCAGTGACATGAGATTCCTAGAACCTGGTTACTATTTTTAGGATAGGTTGAGCCAATTTAACTTCAATAGAGAAGGGTACTTACCTATGGACCTCATGCAATCCTTTGAACCTAAGGCTCTTGTGTGATTTTTTTGTGTTTTCTACTTGTTTAAACATGACATCATAACATCATATCATCATGACATGACATTTTTACTAACCATTTCAAGGATCTTAGGGACTTTTGGTGCAGGATTATCATAATCCAGATTGCTAGCAAGGGGAAAGAGGATGTATTTTCCTCTAACCAGATGCCATCAATTATCGAAGTATGTTCTCTTGAGTCAGAGGCTATGACCCACTTGATATGGTGAGCTTGATTCTTATAGAAGGACGTTCAAAAACAAAGACGCAAAGTTCTTCAGACAAAGCTGCAACCAGATTCATATTTCAAAATTTCTAATCCTGCGAGATCCTTGAAAACATTGCATATGCATCTACATGTTATGCATATAATTACATAACAGGTATTCCCAAGACAAGTTTTCTCATCTTCTTGTTGTTTATTTCAGCAAAAAATGGCTCTTGAACAGACAGTCAAGGAACTCCAAGCTCAGAATGCCCAATTCCAACAGATGTTCCTAAACTTAGCCAAAGGGCAGGAAGAACTGAAGGCATTCATCACCAAAGAGAAGAATAAAAAGACAAAGAAACCAGCCGGAATCCTCAACATGGGAAGAAGGTTTAGGGGTCCGATCAAGCGAGTTCAGGATTCTGATACTCCTTTAAACGAAGATGACAAATAGGTTAAAGACGATAAGAGTGGTGGAACTGAAAAAACCAACCATGGTCCTGCCAACTACTCTGATGAAGAGGAAGAAGATTATTTTAATGAATAATATCCCCATGCTGATGAAAAATGCAAGCAGCTAGAAGATCGTCTAAATGCTATGGAGAACCAGAAATTGCCTGGGTTGGAATTTGAGGTACTGGGTTTAGTCTCAGAAGTTTTCATTCCTCATAAGTTCAAAGTCCCCACTTTTGCAAAGTATGACGATGTTTCTTGCCCAAAGCTTCATTTGAGGTCATATGTCTGGAAGATTCAACCACACAATGCTGATAGGAAGTTATGGGTGCATTTCTTTCAAGAGAGCCTGTTTGGAACACAATTGGAATGGTTCTATCAACTAGAAGGGACCAATATCCATACCTGGAAATATTTGGCTGCTGCTTTCTATAAGCAATACCAATATAATATTGATCTTGCACCAACCTGTATGCAACTACAAAGTATGACCATGGGTTCTAATGAAGGCTTTAAAGAGTATGCCCAGAAATAGAGAGATCTAGCAGGAAGAGTTCAACCTCCCTTGTCCGATAGGGATTTAGTTGACATGTTTATGGAAACTTTGACAGTTCCTTTCTCCAATCATCTGATTGGAAGATCTTCAGTCAGGTTCGTCGAGTTGATATTAACAGGGGAACATGTTGAAGGTGGAATCAGAAGCATGAAAATTCAGGTGACTGGATCTTCAGTATTGTGAAGAAGTCTTATAATGGTAAGAAAGAATCAAATGTTGTGTACGGCCAGAAAAGTCGTAGTAAAGGTGATTGTCATTAATCTGTGGGGGAAATAATGATTTCTAATCCTGCACCAACGCAACATCAACAACAAGGCAATCAGCGTAGGTCGGATACACCCAGGAGACAATTCACCAAAATCAATATGCCATTGTCTCAAGCATTGCAACACCTGTTAAAGGCAGAGTTGATTACGTTGAGAGATCCTCCTTAGAATCCCAACACTTCCTCTCCCCGGTACAATCCCAATTTAAGATGTGCCTATCATTCCAGTAGTCCCGAACATGACATAAATGGTTGTTGGGCTCTGAGAAATAAGATTCAAGATATGATTGAATCTAAGGAGATTGAATTTGATCCTCTTGAAACTCCTAATGTGATCACTTCACCTATGCCTAACCATGACAAAGGTGTTAATGTTATTGATGATGTTTCTTATGTTTCTGTTGTGAGCGACTTGACTACTCCTCTAATGATTGTTAACAAGAATGTGTTACAAGCCGGTTTATTTTTGGGTTGCATTAAAAGTTTCTACCATTGTGCGTCCCAATCCAAGGGTTGTGTATTGCTGAAGAAATTTATTCATCATTCGGTAAATGATTGTGTGATTCTATTCGAGAAGACTCCTTCTGTGGAGGGATTATGTGAAAGTGTGTCTCAAGGCCTAAACCTTGAAGACGTGTCTGTGATTACAATTTTTGGTACTGTTATGAGGATCACTTCAAAAGGTCCTGTGAGGATTACTGTCGAGCCTAGGGTGGCTCCTCTAATCATTACCGCACCGGGGCTAATTCCATATTCCTCTAACAAGGTTGTCCCTTGGAATTATGGAGATGGTGTCTACTACCATGGCGTCAAGCAAGAACCGTTGGTTATCGAAGGTAAAAATATTGAAGTTACAAATCCCAATGTTGACATGATTGTTGGGACTAGTAAGGTTACTAGAAGTGGAAGGGTTTTCTCTCTAGAGATCTCTCTAAAGGTTGTTATTAGACCAGTTTGTATCCCTGTTACTGGGTCAACTTCTGAGACTCGGGGAAAAGAAAAGATGACAGAGCCTTCCCAGACAGGGGTGCTGAAAGAAACTACTGAAAATTCCTCCAAGCAAGAGATGGAGGAAATACTGAAAATTATCCAAAAAAGTGATTATAAGATTGTTGAACAGTTAGGGAAGACTCCCTCCAAAATATCTATGTTATCTCTATTTTTATGCTCTGAAGCCCATGCTCAGGCTTTGGTAAACTTTTTGAAATCTTCTCATGTACCACAGGAAACCTCTGCCGATCAATTTGAAAATTGTGTTGCTAGCCTAACAACTGACAATGGACTAGGCTTTTCTAATGCTGACCTAACTCCCACAGGAAGGAACCATAACAAGCCCCTGCATGTCTCTATTAAGTGTAGGGGAACTACCTTATCCCATGTACTGGTTGACACAGGTTCCTCATTAAATATCTTGCCGAAGGATGCTCTAGACAGACTTGATTGTGAAGGAGCTGTGCTGAAACCCAGTGATATTGTGGTAAGAGCCTTTGATGGTTCAAAGAGAATGGTGCATGGAGAGGTTGATATTCTAATCAAAGTGGGTTCTCAGGTCTTAGAATCTACCTTCTATGTGATGTACATTTGCCCAGCTTATTCTTGTTTACTTGGACGCACTTGGATTCATAGGGCAGACGTTATTACTTCTACTTTACACAAAAAGTTGAAATATCCCATGAAAGGAAAAATTGTTACAATTTATGGTGAAGAAGAATACATGGTGAGCCACTTGAACTCCTTCAAGTATGTTGATATGGACGGTGAATTCATCGAGACTCCCTGCCATACCTTTAAAGTTGTTCCTCGGACAACTCCTGTTACTAAAGTCGTTTCTGCTATTCCTAAGATTACCAGGATTCCACCAAGAATGGCTTCTCTGAAAGACGCCAGAGTTGTGATAGAAGAAGGTGGTTGCGCTATTTGGGGCCAGCTTCCTGATATTACTTACAAGTACAACAAATTTGGCTTGGGTTTTACCTCATAGGACTGTTCGTCATACTCGTGCTGGGAGACCGTGATTCCGCATCAACAACAGTGGAGTCAATGTTGTGGAATATGTTGATGATGACTACGATATAAACAGTTGGATTTTCCCTACTACCGATAGTGGACTCAACAATTGGAAGGCTAAATACTATATACCAATCTCCTTTAGTCAGGAGTAACTGTTATTTTCTGCTTTCTTGCTTTCAAGTTTTTGGATATGTAATTTTAAGCAATAACTTTAAGCCTTGTGCCTTACCCGGGGCACAACGATCCATTTGTTAGGGTTGTCATCTTTCATCCACATATTTTCATTAATGAATCATTGGAGGTTTGCACTCAAATTTTGTGCTCTTTGTCTTTATTTTAATTTATTGCTTTCAAAATAGCTATGTTTTCTTACACATACCCACACAACAAATTGCATATCCATATCCACTCTGGATCCCATTGATGACAATTCTGCTATTCCCAATTATGACTTTGAAAATACGATCTACCAAGTTGAGGACGAAGGTGAGGAATATTGTGAAGTTTCTTTAGAACTTGCTAGACTATTAGAGCAAGAATAAAGGGCTATACTACCGCATGAAGAGCCAGTTGAGGTTGTGAACTTGGGTACTGAAGAGGACAAGAAAGAAGTCAAGATAGGTGCCAACCTAGAAGATAGTGTCAAAAAGAGATTAATCCAGATGTCGAATGACTATGTTAAGATCTTTGCTTGGTCGTACGAAGACATGCCAGGGCTTGATACTGATATTGTGGTACACCTTCTACCTATGAAGGAAGGTTGTCCTCCAATAAAGCGGAAGGTTTGTCGTATGCATCCCGAGATGTCTGAAAAGATCAAGGCTGAGGTTATGAAGCAATTCAATGCAGGTTTCTTAGTTGTTACGACCTATCCTAAGTGGGTTGAAAATGTGGTACTAGTACCTTAGAAAGATGGTAAGGTGTGTATGTGTATAAACTATAGGGATTTGAATAGGGCAATCCCCAAAGATGACTTTCCGCTTCCACATATTGACGTTCTGGTTGACAACACCGCTCAACACAAGGTATTTTCCTTCATGGATGGTTTCTCTGGTTATAATCAAATCAAAATGGCACCTGAAGACATGGAGAAGACTACTTTTTTCACAGAGTGGGGCACTTTCTGTTACAAAGTTATGCCTTTCGGTTTGAAGAACGCAGGTGCAACGTATCAACGCACTATGGTAGCTTTGTTCCATGATATGATCCATCACGAGATAGAGGTTTATGTTGATGACATTATAGCTAGGTCTCATACTGAAGAAGAACATCTTGACCACCTACACAAGCTGTTTGAGAGATTGAAGAAGTACAAGTTGAGGTTGAATCCAAACAAGTGCACCTTTGGGGTAACATCCAGTAAACTCCTAGGTTTTTTCGTTAGTGGTAAAGGTATTGAAGTAGATCCCACCAAAGTAAAATCCATTCAAGAAATTCCAGCTCTCTGTACCGAGAAGAAAGTCAAAGGTTTCCTGGGACGATTGAACTACATTGCAAGATTTATTTCCCATTTGACCGCTACTTATGAACCGATCTTCAAGTTACTAAAGAAATATCAAGTAGTGAAGTGGAACGGTGATTGTCAGATAGCCTTTGAAAAAATAAAAGAATATCTTCAGGAACCTCCAATTTTGATGCCACTGGTTGAAGGAAGACCTTTGATCATGTACCTAACAATGTTAGAGAACTCAGTGGGGTGTGTATTGGGGCAATATGACGAATCTGGTCGAAAAGAGCATGCAATATACTACCTTAGCAAAAAGTTTACTGATTGTGAAACAAGATACTCACTGCTCGAGAAAACTTGCTACGCTTTGGCATGGGTTGCTCGTCGACTAAGACAGAATATGCTGACTCATACTACTTCGTTGATCTCTAAGATGGATCCAATAAAATACATATTCGAGAAGCCCGCTCTCTCCAAAAGAATAGCAAGATGGTAAATGGTCTTGACAGAATACGACATTCAGTACACAACTCTGAAGGAAATCAAAGGAAGTGTACTGGAAGATCATTTGGCTCATCAAGATGTAGATGACTATCAGTCTATGAATTTCGAGGTCCTGGATGAGAATATTATAGTAGTTACAGATTATGAAGAACCTGAACCGTATAAAGGACCTAAGTCGGGATCCTGGTAGACTATGGTTTTTTATGGAGCTTCCAACGCGCTTGGTAATGGAATTGGTGTTGTAATTGTCTCTCCCAAGGGTTTCCATACGCCTTTCACTGCTAGATTATGTTTTGACTGTACCAACAACATGGCAGAATACGAAGGTGCATCATGCGTATCAAGGCTGCTATCGATATGAGAATTAAATTCTTAAATGTATACGGGGACTCAGCCCTAATCAGTTAGATTAAGGTAGAATGAGATACAAAACATCCAAATCTCATTCCTTATTGTTATTATGTGTCGATATTAATTCCATACTTCGAAGAAATCACTTTTGAACACATCCAACGAGAAGAGAATCAATTAGCAGACGCGTTAGCTAACATGCTGGCTATGTTCAGAGTCAGATGGGACAATGAAGCTCCTCGAATTACTATTGAGAGACTATATGAACCAGCACATTTCTACGATGTTGATACTGATAGAGTAGAGGAAAAACTTTGGTACCACGAAGTAAAAATATACCTCAAGACTCAAGAGTATCCTGAAGGAGCATCTATTAATGATAAGAAATTTCTACGAAGGTTCTCTTCCATGTTCTTTCTGAGTAACAGAATTTTGTACAAGCACAATCACGATTCAACTCTGCTTCGTTGTGTAGACAATAAGGAAGTTGAGAATATTATGGAAGATATGCATGAAGGAGTCTTTGGTACTCACTCCAGTGGGCATACGATGGATAAGAAAATTCTAAGAGCGGGTTATTATTGGTCGACCATGGAAACTGATTGCCATCGTCACTCCATATTTTGTCACAAATGCCAGATTTATGCTAACAAAGTACATGTGCCTCTGGTTCCTCTGAATGTATTGACTGCTCCTTGGCCGTTTTCAATGTGGGGCATCGACATGATTGGAGAGATTAAGCCTACCACTTCTAATGGGCATCGTTTTATCCTAGTCGCTATTGATTATTTCACGAAGTGGGTTGAAGCAGCTTCGTTTGCCTCTGTTACCAAGAATGTTGTGGCCCAGTTCATTAAGCATAACCTCATCTGTCGGTATGGAATACCTGAAAGGATCATCACAGATAATGGTACTAATCTCAACAATACTATGATCAGAGAACTCTGCATGCAATTCAAGATTAAACACCACAATTCTTCTCCATATCGACCAAAGATGAATGGCGCAAGGGAAGCCGCCAACAAGAATATCAAGATTTTTCATAAGATGATGGTGACATACAAAGATTGGCATGAGAAGCTACCATTTTATCTTCATGGTTGTGACACCTAGTACGTACATCAAATGGGGCAACCCCGTTCTCTCTAGTCTACAATATGGAGGTTGTCTTACCTGTCGAAGTCCAGATTCCTTCCCTAAGGATTATGAAAGGTGCAGATTTAGATGAAGACGAGTGGATTCTGACTAGACTGGACCAGATAAATTTTATTGACGAGAAAAGGCTTACGACTGTTTGTCATGGTCAGATGTACCAGAAATGCATGATCAAGGTCTTTGACAAGAAAGTCAGACATCAGGTGTACCAGGCCGGTGATTTGGTAATAAAGCGCATTATCCTACCACAAGGTGATCCCAAGGGTAAATGGACTCCCACATACAAAGGGCCATTTGTGATCAAGAACATATTTTCTGGCAGTGCTATGATACTTACCACCATGGGCGGTGAAGATGTTTCGCACCCTATGAACACGGACATAGTAAAAAAATACTACGCATAAAAGAGAACCACTAGGTTTATAGGCCTAGGCAAAAATAAGGGCATCCCGGTGAACCAAAAGGGTTCGCGTAAAATTAGGGAAATATATAAAAATCGTGCACCCGGCAAGTCGAAAACCTAAAAAGACGGCTTGGGCAAAAAAGCGTATCCCGGTGGACTAAAAACCCAAAAGGGCGGTCCAGGAAAAAGTTAGAGATTAAAGTGTATCACTATGCCCCGTTGGACATCTACTTCCAACAAGCATTGTTATCAAGATCAAGCTCAAATGGTATAGATCAATTCAGCTAGCATCTTATGACAACAAGAGATGAGATGCTTGAAGACATAGAGGAAATAGCAGAGTTGAAACTCGATGAGATCGTTTCCACGTAGTTGTTTTTCTTTGTTTTTATTTGTACCCCTTTTCGTTTTACAATGATTTCCTCTTACTAGGATTTCTGTCTCTTTGTATAAAGATGTCTGTTTATAGGCAAACTTTCAATACAAATATGCTTCAAAGCTCAAAATTGTTTTCTCTGTTTTGTTTGCAAAAACATCCAATGGTTACTTTGAATGAACATATGCATTTGAATATAATCACCATTTACAAATATTTGCATAAAAAATAGGATTAACATTTATCGAAGACTCTAGGAGTTGGGGTAATGTTTAAGTCATTCATAAATCCTCATAGAGCAATCTCTATGAAACTATCTCTACAGAGCTATCTTCGCAAGCTAATCTCCAACAAAGATATATTCCCCAGCAAGTCTACTATACCCTCAGGCAGAAATTGGGACATCTTCCAGCAGTTCACCTCCATATCCCTAATGGATAGCATGACCTGATCATTATCCCCAATAGGTCCTCTAGCGAATAAGGAAGTTTTATCATTTTCCCCAGTATACAATAGAGACTTTCTCAACGCAACCTATAAAATCCCAATCCCCATTAGAGTTTGTTTCCTCGACACAGTTTACAGGAATTTAATTCCCTAGTGGAGTTTATTACTCCAACACCCAAAATTCTCTTTTCCAGCAGGGTTTAATCAAAGTTGTTATCCCCATAAGAGTTGCTACAGTATCATAAACCTGGACAGATAGCACACAGGAGGAATATCCATCTCTTTTATCCCTAATCAGGGTACTTAAGAATCAAATCCTCAAGCAGTAGTCGAAGATCCCCAGCAGAGTATCCTCAAACAGAAAGCGGGAACCCCCGGCAAAATTATTCCCAGCAAAAATTGAAAAATCACTTTCTTCATCCCCATCAACAGTCCGGGATTTATTTTCCCCAGCTAGACATTGTTACAAGGAGCTACCGATATGCTTCAACAACATATTGCATCCATAAATCATTTCATAGTACATCATATCATATGCATACAGAAACACACATAACATTCTCATTTATTTTGAGAGCATCATTACGTAATGCATTACATACATTATGACATTGCATAAAAACTAACTTTGTTTCCTTTCAGGTTAGTTCACAAATAGATGAATATTGTCAACAATTTTTCATTCTTCAGATACAATTAGTCAACGATTCACTCTGATACTCCTTTAGATACAGTCAATCGTAGACTTATTCCAGTACATATTCTAGATACAGTTCAGATACGATCGAGATACAAATCCATTATGATACTCATTCCAATACATATTTCCATACAGTTCAGATATGATCGAGACATAGATCCATTCTAATACTGATTCTGGGACATATTTTAGATATAATCAGTCGTAGACTCATTCTAATACAGATCTCAAATACAGTCGGGCAAAGACTCATTCTGATCCATCTTTTAGATATAGTCAGGCACAAACTCATTCTAATACAGATATCAGATACAGTCAAGCAAAGACTCATTCTGACCCTCTTTAAATACAGTCAGACATAGACGCATTCTAATATAGATCTCAGACACAGTCGGGCGAAGACTCATTCTGATCCTCTTTAGATATAGTCAGACGTAGACTCATTCTAATTTAGATCTCAAATACAGTCATCTGAAGACTCATTCTGATCCTCTTATAGATACAGTCAAGACATAAACTCATTCTAGAACATGATTCAGATACAATCAAGACATAAGATTCATTATGACACTACCCAGCACATCTTCTAGATACAGTCGGACACAGACTCATTCTAGTATACTTCTCAGATACAGTCGAGCGTAGACTCATTCTGATACTCCTAACAATAGTTACTTTGGATGGCATCTATAAGCTCATCTCTGACGACACTCTATAACCTCTTTTAATGGCATATTTAAGACCATTCAAGCAATACAATCAACCAACAGTGTTACTTCATGCACATGTGAGTACAAATTTCTGGGCACTTAAGTGTCCAATCCTCTTCCACCTTCAGATCACGAATTGCAGACATGTCAATCTAACTCTTCAGGTTTAAGAAGATTGAACAGGGGAAGCTGTTGCACCCCAAAATTTTCCCTCCCATTTTTCAAGACAATATTTTCAAGATACCTCCTCATGCTCCTAGAGTTCTCGGTTTCTCAAGACTACTCAAGGATTGATCAGACAAGCCCTCCTCTTAAGCAGTTGACCTAGAACTAGGGTTTTGCTTCTCTCAAAGAAAATTGAGCTTCTAATGCCTAAAGTGGATTCCATGATTCCTCACATGCTTCAAGGTACCCTCATGACAAGTTTCAAGCCTTGCATCACAAGTTTGCTCAGTCAATTGCTCAGATGATTGAAAATAAACTATATTGGATAAAAAGTCAATTATGGTCAACATACAGTAAAAACTCAATATTTTTGGTCAAAATCAAGATTTTGAAGTCACTTTCATCATTTTATCAAGGGTTGATCATGATTCATCAAGAAAACTCAAGATTCATCAAAAGTCAAAAATTGCTAAATTAGGGTTTTCTTAAGGAGGGGTCAGCTGAACTTTGACCAAGCATAACTTTCACATGCTTCATCAGAAATTTCTCAAACAAAGCTCCTTTTTGAAGGAATTTCAATTCTCTACAACTTTGTATCTCTAAGCTCAAGTCGAAAAATGCTTCATTTGAGAGATATGGGTCAAAACATTACAGGTCATTTATAAGTCAACAAAAAGACACTTTTTGTCAAAACAATTTACATCAAGATAAATTCTTTAAATGGAAAAATGACCAAAAAGAAAGTTTTAGGGGATATCATAAGCTTTCCAAAAAGTCCAAGATCTCCTTCATATGATGAAAATTGAGTGAGATATAATTGGTTCAAGTTGAGCAATTTTTGAGAAATGCATGAAACCTCAATTGAGCAATTTTGAACTTTTGGACTAATGGGCCTAACTTTTGAGGCTCAAACGTGTTTATGACATGTTAGAGGATCTCTAAGTCCATTTTTATATATCCATGATTTTTTTACCTCATTTATTTTAATTTTATACAAATATTATTAAAATAAATTAAGTAAAATATTAAGTTGATGGACCAAGGCATGAGGGCTTGGTTTTAGATCATTTTGAGGCCCAAAAACTCCTGGCCAACCAAGCCAAAACCGTGTGAAGCATATATGGAAGGATATCTTCATTGTTTTGGAAAGTTTTCAAAATATTTTTGGAAACAAATCATGCCATGATTCCTTAAGATTCCTTCCATTTTTGTTACCCTAATCTAATCCTCTATATATACTTAGCAACATCAGAACTAAAGGGAAACGAAAAAAGGTTGCAAGAGCGCACTCTCCAAATCTCAAATTTTGTCAAGAATTGGGAAATTTTGAAATCGGATTTCCAGATGTCCTCAAGGCCAAGCAACCATTCCAATTGACTCCTGGGATACCATAGGATAAGTATGGATTATTCTTGATGATCAAAGATGTATAAAATATGCATATGATGCATCTTCGGCTTACATGTTTTCATGATTTCCGTATTTTATTTTCTATTATGCTTTGATTAAAACTAACTTGTGCAATATGTTTCTGAGACAAAATAAGGCAGGACTGATCCCTTGCATGAGGCCCGTGATGCCAGGATAACACATCTTAAGGTGAAGAAAACACTTAGAAGGGGGGGTTGAATAAGTGACTCTTTTTCTTTTTCTTAAAGGCACAACAATAAAGGAAAGACAAGTTTATTTTTATCCTGGTTCGTTTGAACTCAAACTACTCCAGTCCACCCGCCAAGGTGATTTCGCCTTTCTCAACAAGGACTTAATCCACTATAATCAACTGATTACAATCACACAACAACTATTGTGACTAACAATGCACAAGTAACCTTACAAGTGACTAACACCACTAAGACTTAACTAGTCCTAGTCTACTTGAGAATTCTGACAAACCTTGGTCTCTCAAGGAACAATTACAAGATATAAATCTTTACAGATAGTGAGACAAAGTTTGCTTCTAAGAAAGCTATATCACAACTGTGATTTTTCACTAAGAATATTATAGCACAAAGTGTATGAATAATGTTTGTGAGCCCAGAATATTTTGTGTTGCTTTTGCTTCTTTTGAATTTGTTCAGTTCTATTCAGAACTTCAGGTGTTCAATCTTTCAGTGTTTCAGCAGTAGTGCATTAGAATGGTAGATGACTTGTAATAAATTTCCTTCTATATATAGTAAGAACAAAATGACCGTTGCTGCCTTCAAAAACTGGAGAGCATTAAATGCTTGCGTGTTTCCTTGCACTATTCCATTTTCCAAGAAACTAGCTTAGACACTTGAGTGCTTGCAACCGTCTTTACATTAAATGAGCAAACGGCATTTGCAAGAATATGTTTCCTGAAGCTTGACAAGACAAGTTGGCTTTTGCATTATTTCAGAACTTGCTTCAACATCTTGAATTCAGAACATGCTTTACTCATCTTCTAAGCAGTGCTTTGCTTGCTAAGAACTTGATCAGCGCTTGCTTTCAAATAACTTCTGAACAACACTTGCTTTCAAGTAATCTTCTGAACAAGGAATCTTGCTAAGTGTTAGAAGATGCATTTAAATAATTGTCTTACCAGAGTCAGCAATAGCAGTTGCGCTTAAAGCAAATAGTTCTTTCATTTAAAGAACTTCTTCATATTTTTTTAGCTCAGCAGATCAAAATGCTTTTGTCGGAATATTATCTAAAACATTCAAATACGTTCATCAGAGTATAAATTATCTAAAATATAATTTATTGTTTTCATCAAAACTCTGAGATAGATCAGAACTAATCTTGTTCTAACAATCTCCCCCTTTTTGATGATGACAAAAAATTATTCAGATATAGAAATAAAATATAATAAGAGATAAGAATCTCCCCCTGAAATGAATATTTCTATATATAAAACTTCCTGAGATTATTTATCAGAGTATTGAAAAATATCTTCTTGGATTTCTTCAGAACTTATTTTGAAGATAATGTTCAGCTGAATTACTCTTCCAGAGTTTAAGTGATACCTGAAAATAATTCTTTTGCACATAGAAAGAAATCTTGTATTTTGTTAAAATGTATGAGACTTAGTCCCATAACTGTTAATCAGAGATTAGATCAAAATACTCATTTTCTCCCCCTTTTTGGAATAATCAAAAAGTATATAAAAATAGTTGAAGAGCTTAAAAAGGTTTTCATAAAATAGCAAAAGATATCCAGAAGTACAAAACAACAAACAAAAGATAAGAAACAGAAAGACACTAGGATTTTTTAGTAACAAGAGCCATCAGAAGATTCTTGATCTCAGAGGAAGATTCTTCTTGTTTCATCATCCAGTTCCTGATTTCTTGATTTGTCTGGTCTTGCTTATCCAAGCGCTCATGAATGACTTCATTCTACCTCTTGAGCTCATTCAGAGTATCCATGATAAGTGAAGTAGGAGCAGAGGATGACGAAACTTCAGCAGAAACAGCCTTTGGAGTAGCAACCGTTGAGTCATAACGCACAAAGCTTGAAAGCAGAGTGCCCAGATCCATTACTAGAGTTGGCACAGGTTCAGATTGCTTTGCCGCCGTCACTTGCAAATTTGCATGATATTTTTCATGTATCTGATGCTAAGGAAGTACATTGTTGATCCGTCTCATGAGATTCGGGTAGACGATATACAGGTACGAGAGAATTTGATTGTGGAAGCGGTACCTGCGAGAATTGAGGATCAGAAGTTGAAACAGTTGCGAGGCAAGGAGATCGCGTTGGTAAGAGTGGCTTGGGGAGGACCAGCAGATGGAAATGTCACTTGGGAGCTGGAGAGCCAGATGAAGGACTCGTATCCCGAACTGTTCGTCTAAGGTATGTTTTCGAGGACGAAAACTCTTTTAGTTGGGGAGAGTTGTGACACCCCAAATTAATTCAAGTGTTAAATAATTAGGAATTTAATTATTAAATTAATTAAAGGCTTAATTAATAATATTTTGGATTAAATGGATGAATTAATTATGAAATTAAAAATGAAGACCGGGGGGTGTAAGGTTGAATTATAGGTGTGTGAAGTAAAAAGCTCTACTAAATAATAACTAATTTATTACTATTATTTGGAAAATAATAAAAGGAATACAAAAAGAAGGATAAAAAGGAAAAGAAAAAGAAGGTTATTGGGAAAAAAAAGTCATTATACGTGAAATTGGAGAAGAGAAGAGAAGAGAGGAAAAAGTCAAACGCCATGAATTCGAAGGATCATCGCGAGGTAAGGGGTGATTTCATTTAGTTAATATGCCTTATAGGTTTTGGAATCAATAGGATTGATTAAGCCTGTTAGGAATCCCAATTTAGGATCGTTAGGTTTATGAAATTCAAACCCCAATTCCATGAATTTTTATGTTTTGATTCAATTTGATATTATGAGGAAATTGTATGATGTTATGGTGTGTTACAATCTCATTGGAATCATGCATTATAACTTATTTTGACATTGTTGTGAGTTGGATTCGAATGGGTATGAATTGGATGGGATTGGAGTAGTAAAATGCTGTCAAAAGTGCAGAATTTGACTCTGCAGGTCGTGGGAACCGGTTCCCAGTGGGGAGGAATCGGGTTCTTCTGTGCGAAGTTATAAAAACTGGCAAAATTGCACGTAGGAACCGGTTCCTGTATAGGTAGGAACCGGGTTCCCATACATTTTCCAGAAACGTGATTTTTGAACTTCGCAGGAACCGGTTCCTGCATATGTAGGAACCGGGTTCTGCTGTAACTTTTGAAAAATATTAAACTTTGAAAATTCATAACTTTCAAACCGTAAGTCCGTTTTGAGTGCCGTTTTGGACGTTATTTCTTAAATTTAATGCTCTATTTTATAAACTGAAAAGATTTCCTAAAATCTAAAATTATTTTGAAAATGAGTCAAATCCCGGAATAAGTGATTATTGGCTAACGCACATGGGTGTGTATGTAGCAGTGAACCTGTGATGGATGGATGTATTAGTATTGTGTGAATGAAAGGAATGTTTATGTTGCTAATGATGGTGTGCATGATCGTTGAGATATCATGTTTTTGGTTTTGGTTCAGTTATGATAAATTGATGTATTTCATAGACTGATTTGATGTTGCATGCTAGTGATGTGCGTGCATATGCATTGTTTTGGTGAAGTTAATTCCTATTGTGTGGAATTTGACTTGTATTGTCATTAACCGATACCCGGGTGATGATGGGTGGTTAGTCTGGATTCGTGTCTGGGTGTTTATGGACGAATCGATGGTTGATGTATCCGGTTGATGATGGATCAGTGTTGGGTGACTTGGTCACGTGTTGGTACCACATACATTGTGTCTGCATTTGTGTTTGCATGGAATTGTAACATGTTAGGATGTCTTCCAGTGTTACAATTCTTTGGTTGATTATTGATTTGTGCATAATGACTTGTATGATTGGAACTGCGTGTCGAATCTGAAATTATGCTAAAATGGGTGAAATAATATGCTTGTGATATAATGTTGATTGAGAAGCTTATAATGCATGTTAATTATGAGAAATATCACCCTTACTTTAACAATTTCAGATTAAAGTTAGCAGCTCAGGAGTTGGTGAGGATGGCTCTAGAGCTATGTTACTTTAAGTCCGCATGTCAGTGTCGTGCTCTGATAGGTTGTAACACTGGGGGAAACGTTTGAATGATGAGTTTTATTTTATAATCTATTGTTTAATTTATGTTTGGAATACTTATGAAGTAAAGTTATTCCGGTTTTGAGACATTTCCGCTGTGTAGAACATGATATTGATTTGAATATTTATCTTAATAATTCCTTCAGTAAAGCATGATAACTGTAGATTTGAGGTTTTTATATTTATCTTGGATTGTGACATCCTTGTTTTCCATGTTACTCTGATTTAATTAATATATTCGCGGGTTATTTAGAAAGGGTGTTACAATAGTGGTATCAGAGCATAGTCGGTCTTGTCTTGTGTCGTTATCCCTTTTGTATGCGACTAGTGTAAGATGACACTGTCGATACTTGTGTGCTGATGAGGTTGTTTTGTAATGTTACTGAATAATGGCCGGAAGAGGTAACGGAAGAAACGATGATGCTATTGTTGAAGCATTGGGAATGTTGGCTGGAGTACTCGGAGGGAACCAGCAGGGAGCTGTGATTGGTGCTGACCGATAATTGGGGAATTTTCAGAGGAATAATCCTCTGTTGTTCAAGGGTGCACATGATCCCGAAGGTGCGCAGAAGTGGTTGAAGTAGATCGAGAGGATCTTCAGAGTAATTGACTGTGCTGAAGGGCTGAAGGTGAGATACGGAACTCACATGTTAGCAAAGGAAGTTGATGACTGGTGGGTTGCTACCAGAACTGAAATGGAAAAAGATGGTATTGCGTTGACTTGGGCTGTGTTCAGGAGGGCTTTTCTGAGGAGGTACTTTCCTGAGGACATCAGAGGCAAGAAGGAGATTGAGTTTCTAGAACTCAAGCAGGGTAACAAGACTGTCAGTGAGTATGCTTCGAAGTTTACTGAGTTAGCGAAGTATTATGCTCATTATACTAACGATGCAGATGGAGAATTTTCCAAATGTATCAAGTTTGAGAATGGTCTTCGTGATGAGATTAAGCAGGGTATTCGGTATCAGCGTATCCGAAGATTTCCTGATCTGGTTGACTGTAGTAGGATTTTAGAGGAGGATCTTGCTAGCACTAAGTCGAATGCTCGAGGGTATGTTGATAGTAAGGGTAAGAAACAGATGGATCGTGGTAAGCCTTATGATAGAAGTAATCAGAGACCCGGTGGTTGGAAGAAGTTTGGTGGAGGAGATTCTAGTTCTTCCATTAAGTGCTACAAGTGTGGTGAGACAGGACATCGTATGGTGGATTGCAAAAGTAATGATAAGAAGTGTTTCAAGTGTGGGAAACTCGGCCATGTGGCCAATGATTGCAGAGTAAGAGTGGTGACTTGTTACAACTGTGGTGAAGAAGGTCATACTCGTCCTCAGTGTACAAAACCCAAGAAGGAGCAAGCTGGTGGTAAAGTGTTTGCATTGTCTGGGTCAGAGACTAAGCCAGATGATCCGCTGATTAAAGGTACATGTTTTATTAATGACATACCTTTGATTGCAATTATTGATACTGGAGCTACGCATTCTTTTATTGCTTTGGATTGTGCTAAAAGATTGAATTTGGAAATTTCTAATATGGATGGAAGTATGGTTATTGATACTCTTGCGTCGGGTTCAGTGACTACTTCGTATGTTTGTAGGAATTGTCCTATTGTGATTTTTGGTAGGGGTTTCGGTATGGATTTAGTGTGCCTACCGTTAGAACAACTTGATATCATCCTTGGAATGAACTGGTTGGAATTCAACCAGGTTCATATCAACTGTTTTGCGAAGACGGTTATTTTTCCTGAAGAGGTTGGTGTCGAAGATGTGACTATGTCGGTTAAACAGATGAACCTAGCTGTGAAAGATGGTGTTGTGGTATTTATGTTGTATTCTACAATAGAAGCGGAGGGAAAAGCAAAGAGTGATGGATTGCCAGTGGTGAATGAATTTCCAGAGGTGTTTCCGGAAGACGTTAGTGAATTGCCACCTGAGAGGGAGGTAGAATTTACTATAAATTTGATTCCTGGAACTAGTCCGGTGTCGATGGCGCCTTACCGTATGTCGGCATCTGAATTAGCGGAGTTAAAGAAACAGTTGGAGGAGTTACTTGAGAAGAAGTTTATTCGTCCGAGTGTTTTGCCGTGGGGTGCTCCGGTGTTGTTGGTTAAGAAGAAAGAAGGTTCAATGAGATTATGTGTTGATTACAGACAGCTGAATAAAGTTACAATCAAGAATCGGTATCCTTTGCCGAGGATCGATGATTTGATGGATCAACTAGTTGGAGCTTGTGTATTTAGTAAGATTGATCTGAGATCTAGATATCATCAGATTCGTGTGAAGTCGGAAGATATTCAGAAAACTGCATTTAGAACGAGGTATGGACATTACGAGTATTCTGTTATGCCGTTTGGAGTTACTAATGCACCTGGTGTTTTCATGGAGTATATGAACAGGATATTTCATCCGTATCTTGATAAGTTTGTGGTGGTGTTCATTGATGATATTCTAATTTATTCGAAGAGCGATGAAGAGCATGCAGAACATCTCAGAGTTGTGTTGGAATTGTTGAAAGAGAAGAAGCTTTATGCGAAGTTGTCCAAGTGTGAATTCTGGTTAAGTGAAGTAAGTTTTCTTGGCCATGTAATTTCCAAGAATGGAATTTCTGTGGATCCTACGAAGGTAGAAGCAGTATCTCAGTGGGAAGCGCCGAAGAATGCTTCTGAGATCCGTAGTTTTCTGGGTCTTGCAGGTTATTACAGGAAGTTTATAGAAGGATTTTCCAAATTAGCGTTACCGTTGACTAAGTTGACCAGGAAGGGTCAGATGTTTGTTTGGGATGTTGAATGTGAGAAAGGATTTCAAGAGCTGAAGAGGAGGTTGACAAGTGCTCCGATCTTGATTTTGCCAAATCCGACTAAGTCTTTTGTTGTGTATTATGACGCATCATTAATGGGATTAGGTGGTGTGTTGATGCAAGATAAGCAGGTGGTGGCTTATGCTTCGAGACAATTGAAAGTACATGAAAGGAATTATCCGACTCATGATTTGGAGTTGGCAGCTGTTGTGTTTGTTTTGAAGTTGTGGAGGCATTATTTATATGGTTCTCGGTTTGAGGTGTTCAGTGATCACAAAATTCTAAGGTATCTCTTTGATCAGAAAGAGTTGAATATGAGGCAGAGGAGATGGTTAGAATTTCTAAAGGATTATGATTTCGGTTTGAATTACCATCCTGGTAAGGCAAATGTTGTTGCGAATGCCTTGAGTAGGAAGTCCTTGCATATGTCGATGTTAATGGTCCGTGAGTTAGATTTGGTTGAGCAGTTCAGAGATTTAAGTTTGGTATGTGAAACTACTCCGAATAGTGTGAAATTGGGTATGTTGAAACTGACTAGTGGTATTCTGGAAGAAATTCGGAATGGACAGAAGTTCGATGTTGGGTTAGTTGATAAATTGACATTGATCAACCAAGGTCAAGGAGGCGAGTTCCGGATTAATGAGAATGGTGTTATGAGATTTGGTAATAGGGTGTGTGTTCCGGATGTTGCAGAGATTAGGAAGAGTATTTTGGAAGAAGGACATCGTAGTGGATTGAGTATTCATCCTGGTGCTACTAAAATGTACCATGATTTGAAGAAGTTGTTTTGGTGGCCGGGAATGAAAAAGGAAATTGCTGAGTTTGTGTATACTTGTTTGGTTTGTCAGAAGTCGGAGATTGAGCATCAGAAACCGTCAGGATTGATGGAACCGTTGTTTGTTCCGGAATGGAAATGGGATGGAATCTCTATGGATTTTGTGTCTGGTTTGCCAAGGACATCGAAGAATTGTGATTCTATTTGGGTTATTGTTGATCGGTTGACGAAATCTGCTCACTTTATTCCGATAAGAATGGATTATCCGATGGAAAGGTTGGCAGAATTGTATGTTGAGAACATTGTTAGTTTGCACGGTATTCCTTCTAGTATTGTGTCGGATCGAGATCCGAGGTTTACATCTAAATTCTGGACGGGATTGCAAGAAGCTTTGGGTACTAAGTTGCGTTTGAGTTTCGTTTATCATCCACAGACGGATGGTCAGACGGAGAGAATGATTCAGTCGTTGGAAGATTTGTTAAGAGCTTGTGTGTTGGAGAAAGGTGGAGCTTGGGATAGTTATCTACCATTGATTGAGTTTACCTACAACAATAGTTTTCATTCGAGCATTGGTATGGCTCCATTTGAGGCATTGTATGGTAGGAGGTGTCGGACACCGTTGTGTTGGTATGAATCTGGAGAGAGTGTTGTGATTGGACCGGAAATTGTCCAACAGACTTTGGAAAAGATTAAGATGATTCAGGAGAAGATGAGGACTTCTCAGAGTCGTCAGAAAAGTTATCACGATAAGAGGAGGAAAGATCTTGAGTTTAGCGAAGGAGAACATGTTTTTATGCGAGTTACTCCGATGACTGGTATTGGTCGAGCTTTGAAGTCAAAGAAGTTGACTCCATGTTTTATTGGTCCGTTTCAGATTACCAAGAGAGTTGGGAAAGTTGCTTATCAGATTGCTTTGCCGCCGTCACTTGCAAATTTGCATGATATTTTTCATGTATCTGATGCTAAGGAAGTACATTGTTGATCCGTCTCATGAGATTCGGGTAGACGATATACAGGTACGAGAGAATTTGACTGTGGAAGCGGTACCTGCGAGAATTGAGGATCGGAAGTTGAAACAGTTGCGAGGCAAGGAGATCGCGTTGGTAAGAGTGGCTTGGGGAGGACCAGCAGATGGAAATGTCACTTGGGAGCTGGAGAGCCAGATGAAGGACTCGTATCCCGAACTGTTCGTCTAAGGTATGTTTTCGAGGACGAAAACTCTTTTAGTTGGGGAGAGTTGTGACACCCCAAATTAATTCAAGTGTTAAATAATTAGGAATTTAATTATTAAATTAATTAAAGGCTTAATTAATAATATTTTGGATTAAATGGATGAATTAATTATGAAATTAAAAAGGAAGACCGGGGGGTGTAAGGTTGAATTATAGGTGTGTGAAGTAAAAAGCTCTACTAAATAATAACTAATTTATTAATATTATTTGGAAAATAATAAAAGGAATACAAAAAGAAGGATAAAAAGGAAAAGAAAAAGAAGGTTATTGGGAAAAAAAGTCATTATACGTGAAATTGGAGAAGAGAAGAGAAGAGAGGAAAAAGTCAAACGCCGTGAATTCGAAGGATCATCGCGAGGTAAGGGGTGATTTCATTTAGTTAATATGCCTTATAGGTTTTGGAATCAATAGGATTGATTAAGCCTGTTAGGAATCCCAATTTAGGATCGTTAGGTTTATGAAATTCAAACCCCAATTCCATGAATTTTTATGTTTTGATTCAATTTGATATTATGAGGAAATTGTATGATGTTATGGTGTGTTACAATCTCATTGGAATCATGCATTATAACTTATTTTGACATTGTTGTGAGTTGGATTCGAATGGGTATGAATTGGATGGGATTGGAGTAGTAAAATGCTGTCAAAAGTGCAGAATTTGACTCTGCAGATCGTGGGAACCGGTTCCCAGTGGGGAGGAATCGGGTTCTTCTGTGCGAAGTTATAAAAACTGGCAAAATTGCACGTAGGAACCGGTTCCTGTATAGGTAGGAACCGGGTTCCCATACATTTTCCAGAAACGTGATTTTTGAACTTCGCAGGAACCGGTTCCTGCATATGTAGGAACCGGGTTCTGCTGTAACTTTTGAAAAATATTAAACTTTGAAAATTCATAACTTTCAAACCGTAAGTCCGTTTTGAGTGCCGTTTTGGACGTTATTTCTTAAATTTAATGCTCTATTTTATAAAATTAAAATATTTCCTAAAACCTGAAATTATTTTGAAAATGAGTCAAATCCCGGAATAAGTGATTATTGGCTAACGCACATGGGTGTGTATGTAGCAGTGAACCTGTGATGGATGGATGTATTAGTATTGTGTGAATGAAAGGCATGTTTATGTTGCTAATGATGGTGTGCATGATCGTTGAGATATCATGTTTTTGGTTTTGGTTCAGTTATGATAAATTTATGTATTTCATAGACTGATTTGATGTTGCATGCTAGTGATGTGCGTGCATATGCATTGTTTTGGTGAAGTTAATTCCCATTGTGTGGAATTTGACTTGTATTGCCGTTAACCAATACCCGGGTGATGATGGGTGGTTAGGCTGGATTCGTGTCCGGGTGTTTATGGACGAATCGATGGTTGCTGTATCCGGTTGATGATGGATCAGTGTTGGGTGACTTGGTCACGTGTTGGTACCACATGCATTGTGTCTGCATTTGTGTTTGCATGGAATTGTAACATGTTAGGATGTCTTCCAGTGTTACAATTCTTTGGTTGATTATTGATTTGTGCATAATGACTTGTATGATTGGAACTGCGTGTCGAATCTGAAATTATGCTAAAATGGGTGAAATAATATGCTTGTGATATAATGTTGATTGAGAAGCTTATAATGCATGTTAATTATGAGAAATCTCACCCTTACTTTAACAATTTCAGATTAAAGTTAGCAGCTCAGGAGTTGGTGAGGATGGCTCTAGAGCTATGTTACTTTAAGTCCGCGTGTCAGTGTCGTGCTCTGATAGGTTGTAACACTGGGGGAAACGTTTGAATGATGAGTTTTATTTTATAATCTATTGTTTAATTTATGTTGGGAATACTTATGAAGTAAAGTTATTCCGGTTTTGAGACATTTTCGCTGTGTAGAACATGATATTGATTTAAATATTTATCTTAATAATTCCTTCAGTAAAGCATGATAACTGTAAATTTGAGGTTTTTATATTTATCTTGGATTGTGACATCCCTGTTTTCCATGTTACTCTGATTTAATTAATATATTCGCGGGTTATTTAGAAGGGGTGTTACAGTAGGTCTGGGTGATAGTGGTCTGGGAGGAGGTCTAGAAAAGTGTCCAGCAGGTGTTTGAGAGGGTTCTGAGTGAGATGGTTCAGATTGGGTTTCAGAGTGTTCATCAGAGTCAAAGTCACTCAAGTCTGATAAAACTTGATTTCTTTGAGGGTTGTCAGCAAGAGGGTCAGAGGGTATGGTCATGTCAATATCAACATCTATATCACCTAAGGTTTGGGGTTCAGCAGATGTAGATACATTGACAGAATCATAAACAGTGATAGTTTCAGCAGGTTTACCTGATTTCTTTTTCTTCTTCTGAGGTGTGGCAGAAGGTCCTTCAACTGCTTTCCTCTTCAAAGATTTCTGAAGAACAACATCTGGAGCAGCTTGATTTCTTCCTTGGAGCCAAGCTGGATCGATAGGTGTTCCAGTCTCTTTGCAGATTTCAATGTAGTGCAGGATGATATGTGGATGATCTCTTGAGTTGAACAGAGGGAAATCAGCAATAGGTATCCATCTTCTCTTCACAATAGCTAACACATAAGAAGTTGGTTCCACGAGCAGCTTGTCAATTATTTTCCTTTTCACTAAATTCTTCCCAATCATAGTCTTTCCACAAGTAGGTTCTAGCTCCCCCAAAAGACTGGCTTCATCTAGGTGAGCAATCAGACCATTCTCAGTCAGAATGTCTGAAATTAATCTACCCATAGGAATCCAATTCCTTTTGGATTTGGGGTTTTTCATCCTTTCAGCTTCCGTAGTCTCTTTAACATGATTCCAGAGATGTTCAAACAGCAAATAAGGCAAATCAATTTTTACATTTGTTCCAAGGCAGAACAACAAGTATTGTTGATCAGCATTAATGTAATCTGGAGAGCTGGTTTCCTTCCTATGGTGAATACACCCATGTATTATTCTTGCCCAAATCTTATACTTATCTTTCAAGTCCCTGACTTTAGAAGATCCTTGACCATTTGTGAAAATTTCTGAGTAGACCTTTGACATTTCCATTCTTCCACTTGGCATACCTGTTACTCCAAGTCCTTTAAACCCTAGCAACTTTCTGATTAAATTTTCAGTAATGGAGATTTCCTTACCCATTACGAAAGAGAGGATAAATTTAGGGGTTGCAATTGCATGTATCCAGAATTCCTTCACCAGGTGTGGAAAACCTGGACCAATAAGACGGTCCAAAAAAATTTCCTAACCTTGAAACTTAACAGCAGGAAACAAATCAAAACCATTTTCTCTTAGATTCTCAAAATCCACCATTAACTCACTTAACACTTCCAAGCTGTTTACAGGAATGAGAGTTGTTCTCTCAGGCACGGTGTATTTCTCAGAGTGGATGTTCTCAGAATGGGTAGAGGAAGAAGCCATTGGAGTTCTTAGAGTAGAAAGATGAAAAAGGGTTTTAGAGAAAAAGTACAGAAACGTTTGAGTTTTGAAGGAGACGGTAAAAAATGAAAGAGGTTTTTTTTCAAAAGAATTTATATGAAAAAGTTTCAGAAATAGGTTTAGAAATAAAATTAAAAACGAATTTTTAAAGAATTTAAAACGAATCTCATCATTACATGCATTTAATGATTTTGCTAAAAATTAGGGGGAAAACATGAGATTAGCTAATCATTAACAGTTACCTAGAACGTAATCAGTAGCTTTTGCACGCGTGACCTTTCAGAAACACACCACGTGTTCATCTCCTGAAGGTTGCATGTGACAGCTGTTTGATCTAATGAACTTCTGAGAATCATAAAGATTAAAAAATTTTGACTGACTTTTCATTCAAATCATCTGAGAACTCATCTCTTCTAAGTGGTTTGTTCAGAGATTCTGAGATTATCCAGAGCATTGTCAAGAGGTTGATCTTCTGAGTCTTCCTTTGCTTCTGAGTCTTTTAGAGTTTGAGGAAAGATCTTTTGTACCTACAGAAAAATCAATTTGCTTTGGTTGTTGCTGGCCAAGTTTATCATCAAACCTGACTATGATTGATTCTTCAACAATCAAAGTTTCTGTGTTGTATATTCTATAGCCTTTTGAGCATTCAGAATATCCAAGCAGAAAACATCTTTGTGCTTTAGAATCAAACTTGTTCAGAATAAAACAAGTATATTCAAAAAGATTGAAAGATTGAAATATAAGATTTTTCTAGTGGCCTAGAGGAAGAATCAACAATTTATGATTTAAAAGAAAGTTCTGAAAACTTTCCTTTTAGACATGCTTTGTTTATAGCTTCTGAAGTTGTAATCCCATTCCTGTTTCCAATAGTTTCAGAGCCAGTAATCTTTTGTTTCTGATTATCTCTGAACCCCTAGAATATTTTAGATTTCAGGCCTTGGAACATATGCTTTCTTTCCTCCATGAGTAGATAGCATCTAGAGTCCATGTGTTAGTACTGGAGTATCAACCTTGCTGTTAAAAATATCTGCAACATAGATGATTTTGTCTTTTGGTACCCATATTTTTTTGGGTCCTCTTGGGTTAGAGTATTTAAAGTTCTGTTTGAACTTTGGTTTAGCATAAGAGTTTCCAGAGTAAGATGTATATTTAATATGATGTGTCTGCCCAGTGGTGAAGTGGGAATAGAGAGGAGTACGTTTGATAACCAGATCCTTAACTTTCTTAGGCTGAGTTACTTTGCCTTTGTATCCTATACCTATTCTGTCTTTCTTGCTAACTCCATAGATCATTGAAGCCATTTTGTTTCTATCTATGTTTTTAGCTAGAAACTTCTGAAAGCTTTGATCATATTTCTTTATGATTGTATCAGCATTACTAGGATCTTCTGAGATTATTTCCTTCTGAGAGTTTTGTAGATAATTTTCTAGTTTTGAAATATTTTATTTTAACTCAGAGTTTTCTGATCTCAGACTCTTAGTTACTTCAGAGTCAGAAGCAAGATCCTTTTTCAGATTCCTGAATTTGACTTGTAGCTGCTGATATCTTTCCAGAATTTCACTCAGACTTTCTCCTAGTTCAACTTTAGTGAAATTAACAGTGAAGTCAGGGAATACCTCTTCAGTGTCTGATTCTGATTCTGATTCTGATTCAGAAGATTCTGAGACATCTGATAAGTTATCGGTTTGAGCTATATTGGCTTGTTCATCTTCTGATTCTATTTCGTCTTCAGAAGATTCAGAATCATCCCATGTTGCCATAAGACTTTTCTTCTTTTCCTTAACTAATTTCCCTTTATGTTTCTCCTTCTGAAGCCTTGGACACTCACTTTTGTAGTGACCTTGTTTATTGCATTCATAGCAGGTAATGATTCTGTTACTTGATATTCTGTGTCCAGAGGATTGTTCAGAGTCATTTCCTGTTCTTCTGGAGTTTCTGAAATTCTTCTGCTTGTGCTTTCACAGCTGATTGATCCTTCTGGAGAGCAAGGATAGTTCATCTTCTTCTGAAGCAGATTCTTCATAGTTTTCTTCTTTACCCTGAAAAGCTTTAGTTTCATATTTTATAATTGATTTAAGGGCAATGGACTTACCTTTCTCTTGCGGCTCGTGCTCATCAAGTTCTATCTCATGACTTCTGAGAGCACTGATGACTTCTTCAAGAGATACGTTGTTCAGATCTTTTGAAACTTTGAAAGCAGTGACCATAGGTGCCCATCTTCCGGGTAAGCTTCTGATGATATTCTTAACATGATATGCCTTAGAATATCCCTTGTTCATAAATCTCAAGCCAACAATCAGAGTTTGGAACCTTGAGAACATATCTTCTATAGATTCACTTTCCTTCATCTTGAAGGCTTCATACTTCTGGACGAGATCCAGAGCTTTAGACTCCTTCACTTGAGTTTTTCCTTCATGAGTCATTTTAAGAGACTCAAACATATCATGTGCAGTATCTCTATTTGTAATCTTTTAATATTCCACTTTAGAGATAGCATTTAGAAAATAATTTCTAACTCTATGATGATTTTTAAAATCAGCTTTTTGCTGTCTGTTGTACCCCAAAATTTTCCCTCTCATATTATCAAGATTTTCCTCACAAGACTGCTTGGACTCCAGACAGGATTAGGGTTTGCTCAGCTCAAGACGTCATCTTGCACTAATGACGTGAAATTAGGGTTAGAGTTTGCATAAGGATTTTTGGACCATAAATTCCTCATGTGACTTTCATACACCATCTTGGACCCCTAAGATTACTCATACCAAGTTTCAAGCCTTGAATCACATTTTGCCCAGTCAATTGGACAGTTGACCTAAAAATCAGCTGTATTGGGGAAAAAGTCAACCATGGCCAATTTACAGTCAAACTTCATAATTTTTGATCCACAACAATATTATAGGCTCCTATGTACCATTTGATCAAGTTTGGACCATAGCTCCTCAAGAAATTTGATCAGATCATCAAAAGGGCAAAATGGTCAAAATTAGGGTTTTGACTGAGAAAGGGCAATTTCTGATTTTTTTACCTAGCCAGTGACCAATTGGGTTCAAACATGATTTCAAGGACTCAATAGCATCATCTTGATCTAATCACATAGTTCAAAAGATCTCAAATGCATAGGATTGACAGATGAATTTTGCGGTCAACTGATCAAAAATCAACTGTACACTGAAAAGTCAAACTTTGACTTTTTGGTCAAAATCAAGTGCCAAGGGTCATAATTCATAAAGATATGTCAAAATGTGAAACTTGTTGACCAAGAAACCTAATTTTGCAAATTAGGGTTTTAATTTGAAATTTTTCATAACTTAGAAATTTTCTAAGTTATGAAAATTTCTTATTTTTTCCCAACTTTCCACAACTTTTTCACCATGATGCAATTGGATTCAAAGAAAACTTACAACATGAAAGTTGTATTCCTCCATTAAATATACAACTTTTATTCACAAAGTTTTCCTAAAAGATGCTTGGATATCAAGTTATGATTTTGTGAATAGGGGTCCATAAACTTTTTAACTTAGTGAAAATTTGCCCTAGTTTAGGCAGATTTTTGACCTAACTTCATGGCAACTTTTCACCTAGTTCCAAGAGGAATCTAAAAATTCATTTCAAATATGGATTGTAGAGAATGTTACAAGCTTTCCAAAATGTCAAAGAAATCTCCAAGATCATTTATGGTTAGGGAGAATCGAAGAAATGAAAATGGCAATTTATCACTTTTGTGCAAGGCATTTTCACAATATTACAAGTTGCAAATCGGTTTCAAAGATGCTTGTACTTGGTATTACAGGTCCTAATCCCTTCTACACTCCATAATTGAATGCTAACACATTGGATATTGGTTTATTCTGACCTATGGAGCTTTGCACAAAGAATTAATCCATTTATGGCATAAAGTTCTCAATACCATTTTCATAAAGCTTGATTTTTCCAACTTTACGTTTCTTGAGCCATGGACCTGATCTTTTGTTGCAAACAAGATCCACAGTTATCAGGAAACTTGTACCAACTTTATGCAGTCCATAAACTAGCAAGTACAAGCTTTGGCATTGTCACTTCCAACTTTCTTCAAAAGCAAGCCAACTTGCAAAAGTCAATATAACTCATCCATCTGATAAAGGCAAGGCTAAGCATCATTTGAACCAACTTCAGAACTTTGTTGCAAGCCTAAACACGATTTCCTAAAATCCCAAACACTCCCAAACACAAAAAAAACACCAATTTCTGCCCAAACAGGGCATCTTCTGCAGAACCCTTGCCAAGTTAATATTGGCTCGTGCCTTTCTTGTTTCAAGGCTTCAAACACATTACATACAACACACCTAAACTATCCAGGCCCCTGTCTGGAAACTGTGAGCTCAGTTTCACACTTCACCATTTTCATTTTGCAAGGTTGCAGGTTGACTCGCGCAAGGAGTTTTAGCCATCTACAAAGCCAGCTAAGCATTGGAAAAGGTTGAGGGAACTTCAAGAAAGCTCACAAGATCTTCAGGCCTCACTCAAAGTTCCCACATTGCCATATCCAAACTCAACTGAACAAGGTATTTTTCAAAGTTCTATATCCTTATTTAGGCATCCTTAAGCTTAGGTTTGTGAAGCAAAAATGTAGTCCTTAACTTGCTTGAGATGTACATATGCATACTTTCCATTTATATTAACTGAGCTAAGAGTATTTGGTTGTTGAACATGCTGATAAAACTAGGTCAGAAATTAGGGCCATTAAAATTCTCCTTGGTCTTTTAGAGTTAGGTCATGTTCTTTATACCATTGGAATCGTGAGTTCATGAGCTATCTTTTTTGTGTTATGAATTTTTGATTTTATGCAAGCATGAGCAAGAACAGGATTTGAACACAGAAGCGTGCGTTTGGGACAAAGCTGGAGGTCAGGGATGAAGGTTGTCTGGGCCTGGCGCCTTGGGCCTGTTTCTTTTCACACCCCCTTGTTTCCTTTTTGCACCCCATTGGCCCATTTTCTATATTTTGCATATTTTTTCATTTCTTTTATGTTTATTAATTTTAATATTTTTTTCTGAACATTAAAAAATCCCAAAAATATTTTCTTAATTTTTGCAATTTTTTTTTTCATATATAAAATAGTTTTATCTTAGTTAATGGAAATCATTTTATTAAAATAATTTGTAAATAATAAAAGAATACTATCAATTTTTTTTATTATTCATATACATAAAATATTATTTCCATACATATTTTATTTTTTGTTAATATTTGTAAATAATTTTATTTATTATTCCTTGTAAAAAATGAATAAAATTGAATAATAGAAAACATAATTTTCTTTTACACCAAAAATTAGGGTTTCCCCTTTCAAAAATAATAATATTATTTTTTCTTATTTTTAGGACTTAGATAATTTATTTTTCTCATACATAAAACAAATACAAAAACATTTTTGCATATTTACATTTTATTGCATATTTAAATAATTGTTTATTTATTTATTGTACAATAAATTCAATTGGGTTGTAATAGTGAATTAGGGTTTTATTTTGTGCAAATATCCCCATTCAAAACTTGTATCCCCCCTCCCATAATATTGTTGTAATAGTTTAGATTTACTTTACGCAATTTATCGCATTATATACATGTTTAGTAAATTAGGGTTTGCATGATAAGACAAAAAATCAAACAAATAGCATGACCTAATTCAAGACAAACAAATGCATGAAAATGACAACACCTTGCATACAAGCACCTCTAGGGTTTCACCCACTTGGTTGCCTTAAAACATGGCCATGGTATGCATGCTAGGTATCTTGGCAAAACAATACAAAAATAAAAGATCATAGTCCCTCGATGACGCTATCTTGGTTGCCTAAAAACAAATGATCTTGGTCCCTCAAAACTTGCTAAATATACTTGGCAATATTTACTACGCCAAAAATAAGTTTTAGCAGCACACATACGAAAGCGCTTTTAGGTAAAAGCGCTGCTGTAGGTTTTAAAAAAAATTCGCTTAAAAAAGGCGCTTTCAAAGGGTGCCTTAAGAAAGCGCTTTTCAAAAGCGCTGCTAAAGGTCACCCTTAGAAAGCGCTTTTTGAGAAGCGCTGCTAAAGGGTGCCTTTCAGAGGGTACCTTAAGAAAGCGCTTCCAAAAAGCGCTGCTAAAGGTTAGCCTTAGAAAGCGCTTTTACAAAGCGCTGCTAAAGCTGGCCTTTAGAAAGCGCTTTTAAAAGCGCTGCTATAGGATATGCTACGAAAGCGCTTTTACATTAAAAAGCGCTGTTATAGGTGACCTTTAGAAAGCGCTTTTAAAAGCGCTTTCGTAGGTAGTTTTATAATAAAAATCAAAAATTCGTATCATCACTTTTCTATTGTTCTTCATGAAATCTTCAAAGCCCTAAACCAGAGCTCTGCCGCCGTTAGCATCTACGAAATCTTGTTCAGGACCACCGCCTCCGTTCAACAGTACCTCCGCCTCCATTCATCAGTACCTCCGCCTCCGCTCATCAGTACCTCCGCCTCCGTTCATCAGGACCTCCGCCTCCGTTCTAGGTATGTCAATTTCTAGTATAGTTTTGTATGAATAAATTGTTCTATGCTTGCTTTGATTCTAATTTCTAGAATAGTTTTGTATGAATAAAGATGTGACTATCTTCTAATAATTCTTTTAGTTAATTCGATATAGGAATTTTGTGTAGCATTACTTTTTTCTATAGTGGTAGGGGAATGCATATGTGTTGGAGTTTGCATGTCTGATGGTCAGAGTCGCTAGTTTATGCAGATTCTTTCACATTCCATATTAACTATATTATCGCAGATACAGTGTTTGTTGTGGTTGGGTTTTGATTGGACCATAATTGTGGTTTTGCCTTGTTGTTTGCCTACAACATATTGATAGTAAATACCATTCATTTCCTGCTACATAGCTTACTCTATAGTTTAGTTTTGTAGAGTGTGTGTACGATTTTTTCTCTCATACAACACAATGTAAATTGTGTTGTCTCTAAGTTTTCACATATAATAGACATATGAGTTAAATATGTACTATATGAACTACTGTAAACTAAAATATTTAGCCTCGCTATATATGTTTAGAAGTCAAAAGACTTTACGAGAATGAAGGAAGCATCCATGCAAATGTACATTTCCCCTATTTTCATCATTACTTGTAGCATACATTCCATTAATTTATGATTGATTTTGAGCAATGATAGTTTCTTGTTTATGGTTTCTTGTGTTATACTTGTGTACTAAAGTAGTTGATAGAATAAAATGAATTTAGTGAAAAGTATTGAGTATTGGTTTTGTTATATGGTTGTGCAAGAGCAAGTGCAAGTTTTGAGTATTGGTTTTGTTTTCTAATTTATCATTTAGCTCAGATTGACTCAAAACCCGTAAACCATGGATAAGACATGGATGTATTCCAATCGATTGTCGAAAGAGTACGAGAACGGGGTATCGGAATTCGTTAAGTTTGTTGTTGCGCACGCCGAAGACCCCGGTCGAATGACATGTCCTTGTTTGTGTTGTTGTTATGGGAAACGGGTTGACGCGGTTCAGTTGGCATCGCATCTAATACGGTATGGAATTGATAGAAGTTATACATGTTGGAATATGCATGGTGAGAAAAGTGACGGGAATGATGAATCGGGGGATAATAGGACCTATGCTTCAAACGAAAATGGCACAGATACATACGATTATGATCGAGTTGAAGAGATTGCAGAAGCGCTTGAAGAAGATATTAATGATTGTCCCAAAATGTTCGAGAGGTTGGTAAGCGATGCAGAGAAACCGTTGTATAATGGTTGTACAAAATTCACAAGATTGTCTGCGGTATTAAAGTTGTACAACTTAAAGGCGGGCAATGGATGGTCGGATAAAAGTTTCACAGAGTTATTAGCCCTTATGAAAGATATGCTACCAGAGGATAATGTTCTCCCCAATCGAACGTATGAGGCCAAAAAGATGTTGTACTCTATTGGCATGAGCTATGACAAGATACATGCCTGTCCAAAAGATTGCGTTTTGTTTCTAAACGAGTATGCATCGTTAAATGAGTGTCCTAAATGCGGTGCCCCTCGATATAAGAAAAAGTTGTCTCCCGCAAAAGTCTTATGGTATTTTCCTATAATTCCGAGATTTAGACGGATGTATCATAGTGAAACCGATTCAAGACACTTAACTTGGCATGCAGATGAAAGAATTGTTGATGGAAAGTTTCGACATCCGGCAGATTCACCACAGTGGATGAAAATTGATAATGATTATCCATAATTTGGAAAAGACGCAAGAAACCTTCACTTGGCATTGTCTACTGATGGAATGAACCCACACGGTATTCAAAGTATCTCGCATAGCACATGGCATGTAACTCTTATGATTTATAACCTACCTTTGTGGCTATGTATGAAGCGTAAGTACATGATGTTATCTATGTTAATTTCTGGGCCTAAACAACCAGGAAATGACATAGACGTATATTTGGAACCTTTAATCGAAGATTTGAAGATTTTGTGGGAGAACGGTGTGGAGGTTTATGATGGGTATAGGAAAGAAAGTTTCAACTTGAGGGCGATGTTGTTTGGAACAATTAACGATTTTCCAGCCTACGGAAATCTATCCGGGTATAGCATTAAAGGTGAAAAAGCGTGTCATATCTGTGAAGATGGAACCGATACGATGCGATTGAAACTTTGTCAGAAGAATGTCTTTCTCAGTCATCGTAGATTCTTAAATTCTAAACATCAATATCGTGGATGGAGAAAAGCGTTCAACGGAGATACCGAACAGCGTAGAGCTCCGCCTGGATGGACAGGTGATCAATTATTTGAAAAGGTGAAAGATGTGAGTATTCAGTTTGGCAAGCCTTTTGCACATAAAGTTGTTACAGGTGGGTGGGAGAAGAGGTCAATTTTTTTTGAATTGCCATATTGGAAATCTTTGTACGTAAGACATTTTCTTGATGTTATACATATTGAAAAAAATGTATCTGACAGTGTTATTGGTACGTTACTCAATATAAAAGGGAAGTCTAAGGATGGTCTTAAAGCAAGGGAGGACATGGTAGAGATGGGAATAAGAACTGAATTGGGACCCGTGAAAAAAGGAACAAGAACATATCTATCACCTGCTGTTTACACTCTATCCAGAAAGGAGAAAAAAATATTGTGTAAGTTCCTAAGTGAGGTTAAAGTTCCAGAAGGCTACTCATCAGATATTAGAAGACTTGTGTCTATGCAAGACCTCAAGTTAAAGAGTTTAAAGACGCATGATTGCCATGTTATAATGGAACATTTTCTACCGATAGGTATACGTTCTATTCTTCCAGAAAAAGTAAGAAGCGCAATAACTAAACTGTGTTTTTTCTTCAAGTCAATTTGCAGCAAGGTGATCGATCCTGAGATCTTACCAACATTGCAAAAAGAAATAGTCGTTACTTTGTGTGATCTTGAAATGTATTTCCCTCCCTCATTTTTTGACATAATGGTTCATCTTGTCGTTCATCTTGTCAAAGAGACACAACTGTGCGGACCAGCTTATATGAGATGGATGTACCCTACTGAACGTTATATGAAAATATTAAAAGGGTATGTGAAAAACCGAAGTCAACCAGAGGGTTGTATTGCTGAACGATATATTGTTGAAGAAGCGATTGAGTTTTGTACTGAATATCTGTCAAATGTTCAATCAATTGGACTCCCCAAATCTCACATTGTTGAAAAAAAAGAAGGTAAGAAGCTAATTGGAAATAAAGTTGTGACAGTATCAATGGTCGAACGGGATCAAGTGCATTTGTATGTTCTGCATAATGAGCTTGAAGTTGAGCCGTATGTTGAAATTCACAAGGGTGTTCTTCGAGGTTTAAATCCGAATAGAAATGAGAATTGGATTGTACGAGAGCATAATCGAAGTTTCATACCATGGTTTAAGGAACATATTTATTCAAAGTATCGTTCAGATCATGCTTCAGTAACAGAAAGATTGAGATGTTTAGCATACGGTCCAAGTTTAGTTGTGTTTTCTTATAGCGCATATGCAATTAATGGATACACATTTTATACCAAAGAACAGGATGACAAAAGTACTATGCAAAATAGTGGTGTCACCTTGATCGCTGAAGCAATGCATATATCAAGTGTGAAGGACTTAAACCCAAAATTTGCAAACCTGTCATATTTTGGGGTTATCGAGTGCATTTGGATGTTTGATTACGAGAAGTTTCAGATTCCTATATTTGGTTGCAAGTGGGTTGAAAATAATAATGGCATACGAATGGATAAGTCAGGTTTTTTGCAAGTGGATCTTAATAGGGTGGGGTACAAAGGTGAGCCTTTCATTCTAGCCTCTCAAGCTAAACAAGTGTTCTATGTCAATGATCCGACAAGTACGAAATGGTCTATAGTGCTATTATCTAACAAAGTAATTGATGAAAGCATTGGAGATCAAAGTGATATTGGTGTTGACATTGAATCTTTAACCATAACTGATCAAAATGATAATGAATCATGTATTAGAAACGATCATAATGAGGGTATTTGGATCAATCCAACTGTCCGCGTTGTTAAGAGACGAGTAGAACACATTCCTACCAAGAAAAGAAAGAGACCTTAGTGAAAAGGGTAATAGTATATATAATTATAGCCTATATCATTCAATAAAATTTAATTTGTCATTTCATTTTTATTTGTCACTTCATTTTTATTTGTCATTTCATTTTTATATTTGTCATTTCATTTTAATTTGCCATTTCATTTTTATTTGTCATTTCATTTTTATATTTGTCATTTCATTTTTATTTGCCATTTCATTTATATTTGTCATTTCATTTTAATTTGCCATTTCATTTTTATTTGTCATTTCATTTTTATATTTGTCATTTCATTTTTATTTGCCATTTCATTTTTATTTTTTTTTATTATTACAGGTCAAATGGCTAGTAATCAAGAAAACTCAAAAGATGCAAATGCTCCTGAAAGTGCTCCTGATAATACTCAAGAAAATACTTCAGAAAAGACTTCAGAAAAAGATATTACACGAGGTATAACTATTATGAGGGGAATCATCCGTGATAGAGATAGAGGAGTAACATATAATATAGAATGGAATGATAATGACCAATTAATTGGGTCTAATGCTGCAAAGTTGACAAGCTACATTGGTACGCTTGTTCGTATACACATTCCGATCACCACTCCTAGATGGAAAAGAGGAGAGTTGGATGAGGCTAAGGAGAAAGTTTGGACTGAGATAAAGGTACATATATGGTTTTTGTTATTTGCTTTATCTTGACGATAATATGTGTTTAAATTTCTTTTACTAACACACTTTATGCGTATGTTTTTTTGTAGAGGTCTTTTAACATTGAAGATACCCGTAAAAAGTATATAATGGGTTTGGCTGGAAAAAGACACAGAGGGTGGAGAACATTTTTAACAAACAAGTATCTTAAAGATGATGAAGGAAATTTTCTTGAAGAGGATCCGGAACGTCTAAAGAAATATGAGAACTTCATTACACCTGAAGAATGGGTTGGTTTTGTAGGCCAAAGAAGAGACGAGAATTTCAAGAAAGTGAGTGCTATCAATCGCGAGAGAGCGTCAAAACCCGCATATCCATACAAAAAAGGGCGTTTGGGATATGCTCGCTTAGAGGAAAAAATTGTAAGTAAATATAAACTCTACGATCTTATTAATTCTCTCAATGTGTTATAGTTGATGATCTTAAGACTTCCGTCATTGCGTAGTTAGAAGAGACGAAAAGTGACGCAACATCACTACCGGCACATTTGTTGTGGAAGGAAGCCCGTGTGGGCAAGGATCAAGCTGTTAATCCCGATATTCAACATGTGTATGATGAATGTGTAAGTATAAGATTGTGTCTTTAGTTAAATCAATTAATGTTTATTAATATTTAAGTAATTTTTTATCTCCACTAATAATTTTTATATGTAATTGAATTACAGGAGACCTTGTCGCAATCGGTATCCCCAGGTGAGGATCATCAGGATACCAGGAGCGTACTTAGTCGAGCACTAAATATTGCTGAGTATCCGGGTCGGGTGAGGGGTAAAGGTCATGGTGTGACTCCAACCTCTTTGTATAAGCATCCAAGGAGAAGAAATCCTAGCAATGCAGAAGTGATGCAAACATTGCAGGATTTACAAGCTCAAGTTCGTGAATTGCAGAAGGATAAACAAAGATATATGGCAGAAAAGAGCAGTTCACAATTGAAAGAAACTAGTGACAAAGCTAGTATCAACTGTCAGCATAAATTTCCCGAGGTAATTTTCAATATATATCCGTTATTATTATAGAATATTTTTAGTCACTTCTAACGGTTATTATTGGTTTAGGGCATTTCATCTTGCCAGCTATACCTATCGTCACCGACTTATCGACTAGTTGGCAAGGGAAAAGTCCATAACAGTTCGGGAGATTTACTTCATAATAGACCGCTTCCGGATGGACACATGAAAGTATCGGTTGACATTGCTTTAGATATGGATGCATTGCTGCCGGTACCTGACATTGTTGCTGAGACCACATTGCTGCGAGATGCAATAGGATCTTTTGTTGCATGGCCATCAGACCTCATTTTCATAGATGATCAGGTATGTTGAAAACAATTATGAATCTTTAAGTCTTCAACTGTAAGTTCTGACCTCAGTTATTTCCAAGGTAATTATAGACTCCTACAACACCCGCATCTAAGGGTAAAGGGATTTTGCGGAACGACGAGTCTGACGTATCACCAAAAGAGGTACATTTAAAGTGTTAATTATATGATCCGAATAAAAAACTGCATAATTTTATAATTTAACTGAGTTTATATGATTTTTAGGTACCTTTTCATGGGTCACAACAAGTGAGCCAGAAAATCGTTGGCGTACCACCCAAGAAAAGGGTGCCTACTAGATTTTTCCCTCGATACCGGCAGTGTCTTGAAACAATAGTGGGAACAACAAATTTGATGGATGGTGGTATTCGTCAAATGGATATGGATCAAGGTATCTTTGGTTTTCCTTGCACCGAAATAATTGGACATGAGGACGTGGAACAGATTTTCCGTCATAAAGAATTGGGCGTCAGTATTATGCACGCATACATCCGGTAACCCCATCTTTATATTATGTAATTAGCTGAAATCTTTTTTAAACATTTTCAATGAATATACTCTAATATTAATTATGTTTTTATTTAAGGCTGTTATATGACAAATTGATGCGCGGGAATCAATTGTCAAACAGATTCCATTTTGTGTCTTCCTCCCGTGTCAGTGGAGCGACAATTGGTAGGGAACCGGATTCAGTAAGAGAGCACTTAGTCGAAAGATTCATGGCAACTGGCAGTACAGAAAGCTTATATCTTTGGGCGTATAATACTATTCCTACAGGGTTAGATTTTCATTCTAAGTTCATTTTAATATTTGTAATTTTTGCGTAGAAAAATTTCTTCTAAACTGTTGTTTTAATTTATAGACGTCACTGGTTGTTGGTTGCTATCGATCCTATAAAAGAAGTGGTCTATTATCTGAATTCGGTTGACGGTGATTGGACAAATTATCCGGATATGAAGTTAATGATTGATACGTAAGTGAGATTATTCTAAATATTTGTGTGTATTTATGTATTTAATTATTTCTGTAACATTGTTCTAAATATATATTTTTATTTTGTTAGAGCGATACAAGTATTCCGGTGTCAAAGAGAAGCTCGGGTACGACGGTATAAATCAAACAACATTAATTGGATCAAAGTGCAGGTATATTAATTTCTACTATTTTGCTTATAATATTTACGCTATTTGATAAAACAATACAACTATATATTCTTATTTGTTTTTCTATGTAGTGTCCTCAACAGCAAAACGGTATAGATTGCGGATACTTCGTTATGCGGTTTATCAAAGAAATCATTCAACTGAATCAAATAGATATTCCAGTCACGGTATGAATTTATAACTTAGGATTTGTTTTATTATTTCTCGGATATTTCATATAATTTTTTACTTTTAACTAAATCATGCATATTATGTTTTGTTATGTAGTACTTCGATGAGTACAAATGTGCATATTACACGAAACTTCAGTTGGAAGAAACCAAAGAGGAGTTGTGTCAATATTTTATTGAGCAGAGAATAATATAAGGACTGGTTTAGTTGTTGTTAGGGTTGATTTTGTAACACTGATTTTGAGTTACAATACTGATAACAATGGTTTATATATAATGAGATACAAAAATGGTGTATATAAATTTTGGTATATGAATTTGGTATACAAAAATGCATTACCGCTATTTATGAATTACAGGTTATGGCAACTGGTTTATATAAATAATATGCTGCAAACAATGCAGGTATATAAATTATATAAATTATACCTCTAAAAAAAACACCCTATGAAAGCGCTTTTTGGAGAAAAGCGCTTTCATAGGTAGACCTATGACAGCGCTTTTTCACATAAAGCGCTGTCTAAGGTAAACATATGACAGCGCTTTTCCAAGAAAAAGCGCTGCTAAAAGACAACCTATGAAAGCTTTTTTCCAAAAAAAAAGCGCCACCAATGAAAGCGCTTTTTCATAAAAAAGCGCTGCCAAAAGCCTACTTAAGAGAGCGCTTTTTAGAAAAAGCGCTGCCAAAAGCCTACTTAAGAGAGCGCTTTTTATGAAAAGCGCTTCCATAAGGGTACTTAAGAGAGCGCTTTTTAGAAAAAGCGCTGCCATAACGGTACTTAATAGAGCGCTTTTTAGAAAAAGCGCTGTCATAAGTAGACCTACGAAAGCGCTTTTCATTAAACAAAAAGCGCTGCTAAAACCTATAGCAGCGCCACCTTAGAAAGCGCTTTTAAGCGCTTTTAAAGGCCAAAAAAAGCGCTTTCGTAGGTCTTTTTTGGCGTAGTGATTGTTATCATGGTCATACGACGACCCACGCCCGTCTCATTTAACATCCAAAGATAGGGTTGTCTACCAAAACAATGGTAGGTCAACAACATCAAAGGAATAAAAATGTATAGGAAGGACTTTTGAGTAGGTAGATAGCCTCTAGTTACTTGATCATTTCAAAAACAATCCTTGCTATTTTCAAACAAACACATACACATTTCAAAAACATTTTCCAAACAACTTTCAAAACATTGAAACATTTTTCAAAAGACAAACATCTTTGTATACATTCTTACAAACAAGAATCATTACAAAGATTGCAAAAACGATGGCCTCTTTTCAAAATACTTTCAAAACCACACAAAGCACCATTTCAAACAATTGTCAAAGCAAAGCAAGTGATCTAAAACAAGTAACTAAGAGCTCATGGAAAACCATGGATGAAAAGGGTGCTAGCACCTTCCCTTTTCATAATCTACCCCCCGAACCCGAAAACAATCTCAAAGGTCTTTCCTGTGCTTTTTTACCTTTCCTTTTGGATAAAATAAAAGTCGGTGGCGACTCTTGCTAAACCGCAACATTTGCAAACACAAACGCAAAACCTCAAGTCAGTTCTCCCACCGCATCACAGAACTGGCGACTCTGCTGGGAAGAAATATAAAAGTGGGGTTACCTTAGGGTTTTAGATCACCTTTACATGCTTATCTTGTTTGACTTGTTTGCTTTACATCTTGGTTCTATTGTTTGGGTTTGAATCCTCTACCCGGATTTGGGAAACATTCATAGGTAAATAGCAATACATTGTGGAAACTGTGCGGGGTATACCGACATGGTCTAAGAAATAGCTATATTAGTGCGACATATTTGTGGGTACCGGTAGCCTTTGAGTCAATCAAAGAGAATACGGGGCCGCTGAGTGATGTCATGAAGCACTAATGGACTTTTAGAACCTTTACTTGACCAACTTGGCCTTTTAGGATGTAGTGAGATGACCAGCTTTGGTGCAGTCCGAAGTTGGTAGATACTCGATACTACACTCATTGAGGGTTGGTTCCTTGGAATATTTCGGTCGCCAGTAAAGAGGCTGAATTGAAACAATGAACAAGGAAACAATCCAGTGATATTGAACTCCTCAGAACCTGGTTACTATTTCTAGGACAGGTTGAGCCAACTAAACTTTAAGAGGGTACTTACCTATAAAACCCCATGCAAGCCTAAACTAGGAACTTGTGTGATTTGTTTGTACATATATACTTGTGCATAACATCATGAACATCATGAAGCATCATATGCATCCACTAACCATTTCAAGGATTTTGGATTTTCATCTTTGTTCCTGTTTTGTAGATTATGAATTCACTTTGCAGGAAAACTGTCCAAATCAACCTTGTAAGAATTCCTCCACAACTCAAGGAGCTAGCTTCAAGGATTCCTGAGAATTCTCCATTCACCGAGAGGCATGGTCGTCTTCTCAACTTAGTCACTGCCAACACTGAGGAGCATATGATGAAAGTTCTCTTCCAGTTCTTTGATCCTTTGCATCATTGCTTCAAATTTCTTGACTACCAACTTGTGCCTACTTTGGAGGAATTTTCTCAACTTCTAAGGATTCCTGTTCTCAATCAACTACCCTTCAACGGTACGGAAAGAGATCCAAAGCCAGAAGAGATTTCTCAAGCCCTACACTTGCACTCATCTGATGTCACAACATATTAGGAAACTAGAAGTGGTGTCAAAGGCTTCTTGTCAAAGTTTCTGTTTGAGAAGGCCCAAAGCTGTTGGAATTCTCTAGACTTGCAAGATTTTGAGGAGATTGTAGCTCTTCTCATCTATGGAATGGTCTTGTTCCCTAACCCTGGTTAACTCATAGATGTGAGTGCTGTCAAAATCTTCATGACTCGCAACCCGATGCCTACATTGCTTGGGGATATCCTCCACTCTTTTCACACTCGTACAATGAGGAAAAGAGGTGTTCTCATGTGTTGCACTCCTCTACTGGCAAGATGGTTTATTTCTCATCTTCCCCAATCAGTCATGAAGAATAAGCAAGGTTTGAGGTGGTCACAACGATTGATGACTCTTACACATTCAGACATTCATTGGTGTTCTCGATCCAAAGAGAATGTCATCATCATTGACCATTGTGGGGAATTCCCTAATGTCCCTCTACTAGGAATTAGGGGAGGCATTACCTATAACCCTTACTTAGCTCTGAGACCGTTTGGTTATGCTCGAAAGGATGGCCCTCATGACATGCTAGTTCAAGGTTTAGTTTTCGACTTCGATAATAACAATCAAGGACTCCGACAAAGGTTCATCCGAGCTTGGAGAATGCCCAATAAGGTGGATAGTAAGACCATGGGATACAAGAATTCCATCCCTCTTGAGCCTTACCTCAAGTGGGTACGAACCCGCGCCCAAAGTCTTATGATGCCTTATCCCTACATTCTCACTGTGATTATAGAGCCTGTTATGGAAGGAGAGGTTCCATACACCCTCCTACATCCTGACATGCCAACATCACTAGAAGATCTACAAAGGAGTTGGATACAGCTCAAGGGAGAGCGCGATACTTTTGAAGCCCAATTCTATGCAAGCGAGAAGAAGGTTTTGGAACTCACTCGTCAACTTCACGAAGAGCAGACTCTCAACACCTACATTGCACCAAAGAGGATGCGTAACATCTTTTTACCTTAGAGTTTTGTATTATTTTGCCCATGGGGCATTGATGTACTAACAAACTATATCTTATTAATATGACGTGTGTTTCTTTTTTGTTTAAAACAAATTTGAATTTTTGAATCCTTGAAAGCATTACATGAATACATATCATTCATCATATGCATAAGCAGGTCTTCACACCAAGTTTCCTCATCTCTCTGCTATTTATTTCAGCAAGATGGATATTGAACAAATGGTCAAAGACTTACAAGCTCAGAATTCACAATTTCAACAGCTACTCTTGACCTTGGCTAAAGGGAAAGAGGAGCTCAAGACTCTACTAGAGAAGGAAAAGGAGAAAAAGAAGAAGAAGAGAGCTGGTGTGGCTATCTTAGGTAGAAGATTTAAAGGACAAGCCAGACGGACTTTGGAATTCCCATCAACATCTGAAGAGGGGGAAGGAAAAGGAAAGGGAACTGCAGTGCCATCTTATTCTGAAGCAGAGGAAGAGGAAGATGAGGACTATTCTGAACAGCAGTACCCTCCGGCCGATGACAAATACAAGAACTTGGAAGAATGTCTAGCTGCTATGGAGATACAGAGAGTGCTTGGGCTGGACTTTGAAGAGTTAGGGTTGGTTTCTGGAATTGTAATCCCTCCTAAATTTAAAGTGCCTCTGTTTGCTAAGTATGATGGGTTGTCTTGCCCAAAGATGCACCTGCAATCTTATGTCAGGAAAATTCAACCACATTCTTCTGACAAAGACCTGTGGGTCCATTTTTTCCAGGACAGTTTATCGGGGACGCAGCTGGATTGGTTTTACCAGTTGGAGAGGTATGATGTGCATAATTGGGAAGATTTGGCGGCCGCATTCTATAAATAGTATCAATACAACTCCGACTTGGCGCCAACCCGTACTCAGCTACAGAGTATGGCCATGGCTACGAACGAGGGTTTTAAAGACTACGCCCAGAAATGGAGGGATTTGGCCGGAAGGGTGCAACCACCTTTATCTGAAAGAGAGCTAGTGGACATATTCTTGGGGACTCTGTCAGGTCCTTTCTTTAATAACCTGATTAGAACCTCCTCTGCAGGTTTCACTGAGTTGATTCTAACTGGCGAAAGGGTGGAAGCCTATATTAGAAACGGAAACATTCAGAAGGATGCATCTACCTCCGCTGCTGCAAAAAAGCCCTTCACTGGAAAGAAGGAGGTGTCTGTTGTCTATGCCCATAGAAATCACGGAAGAATTGAAAGACAACCAACTGTGGGGGCCGTTATGATTCAGAAGTCTGCGTCAGACCAACCGAGAAACAACCAGCCGAGGGATGATCAGCTGAGGAATAACCAACAAAGGGTGGAAAGGCCTGTAAGGCAATTCACCAAGATAAACATGACTTCTGCTCAAGTCTTACCACATCTCTTGAAGTTGAACCTGGCCATCCTAAAGGAGGCCCCTAAAAATCCTAACACTACCTCCCCACATTACCATCCCAACGCCAGATGCGCGTACCACTCAGAAAGTCTAAGGCACGACACCAATAATTGTTGGGCCTTGAAGAATAAGATTCAAGATCTGATCGACGCAAAGGAAGTTGAATTTGAAGCTCCTAAAAAGCCAAATGTGATCTCTCCTCAAATGCCTAGGCATGGGCACAATGCCAATGTTGTGAAAGAAGATCTGTTTGTTTCTACTGTGGATGAATTGTCAACTCCTCTCCTAACCGTCGAGTTGAATTTGTTGAAGGCTGGGGTGTTCCCAGGTTGTGACCAAGATTGCCCTGCTTGCATGTCCTTCCGATTTGACTGTCCTTTACTGAAGAAAGGAATCCAACAATTGATTGATAACGAGGAAAGTTTGTTTGAGAAAACTCCTGTCTCACCCATTCCAGTTTCAGAAGTTTCAATAATAACCATATACGCCAATTCTTCCAGGGTTCCTAAAAAAACCGTTAGGATTACATCCGCTCCTATGACTACTTCGTTGAAGATGACAATGCCAGGGCTAACCCCTTACAAAACCGATAAAATGGTACCATGGAACTATGGTGGAGAAATCTACTATCATGGTGTCAAACAGATTGAACAGACCATTGAAGAAGAAAGCTCTGAGGAAGATAATCCCGACGTCAGTAACATTTCCGGAACAAGCAAAATTACTCGTAGTGGGAGAATCTTTTCTCTAGAGATTTCTCCTCCAACAGCAGTCTTTGGACCCGCGGTCATCCCGAAGATTACACCTATACCAGTAACTGTACCTGCAAGTGTACCCGCCAACAATAACAATGCAATTCCCATCCCTGTTTCCGATGCTGAGAAAAAAGGAAAGAATGTTCAAAAGAAGCCTGTCTTGACGAAGGCTCAGTCATTAGTCATTCCTGAAACATCCCAGAAAGAGATGGAAGAGATTTTGAGGATTATTAAGAAAAGTGATTATAATGTTGTTGAACAACTGGGGTAGACCCCCTCCAAAATATCTATGTTAGCCATGTTGCTATTCTTTGAGGCACATGCTAAAGCTTTGGTCAAGTTTTTGAAGACGGCCCGCGTGCCACAAGAAACCTCTGGTGATCAATTCCAGGAGTGTGTGGCCAGCTTAACAGCTGACAATGGCCTGGGATTCTCCGATGCAGACTTGACCTCCAAAGGGAGAAAACATAATGACGTGCTACATGTCTTGGTGGAGTGTAGGGGAACCACCCTAGCTCATGTATTGGTTTATACTTGGTCATCTCTAAATGTCTTGCCAAAGAAAGCCTTGGATAGATTGGATTATGAAGGCCTAACCCTGAAACCCAGCAATATAATTGTCAGAGCCTTTGATGGTTCTAAGAGGATGGTCCACGGGGAGGTGGACATCCCGATCAAGGTGGGTACCCAGACGTTCAATTCGACATTTTACGTGATGGACATCCATCCTTCCTATTCTTGCCTGTTGGGAAGACCTTGGATTCACCATGTTGGAGCTGTCACTTCTACTCTACATCAAAAGCTCAAGTATCCTGTCCAGGGGAAAACCATAATTGTTCATGGCAAAGAGGAATACATGATCAGTCATCTAAATTCTTTCTGTTATGTAGAATTGGATGGCGAATTCATCGAAACCCCTTTCCAGCATTTCGAAGAGGTAGCTCAGGAGATAGCGGCGACCAAGACAGTGTCCTCAACTCCTGTGATCACAAGGCCTCCGCCTCGGATGTCTTCTTTAAAGGATGCTAGAGCAGTGATGGAAGAAGGCGGATCCACAATCTGGGGGCAGCTTCCCGACTTTCCTTTCAAATCAGATAAATTCGGCTTGGGATTTACTTCGACTGGTCAGAAGGCCGTGCGCCGCTCCTGTGCCGGAGGGCCACCTGTGAAGATCAGCCACCGAGGAGTTAATGCGCTAGAGGACAATGAAGAAGAGGGTAACTTGGAAGACTGGATTTTCCCTACTGTTGACGGAGGACTGTGCAACTGGGAAGCAAAAGACTTTGTTTTGATTACTTTCATAAATCAGTAATTTATCTTTTCCATTTATGTTGGATCTGTAATAATTCACAAACAATTCGTACTTTTTCAACCTTGTGTCTTACCCGAGGCACATAGGTCCATTTGTAAGGGTTCTTATTTCATTTCATATGTCATTTTAATGAATCATGGACACTTTTCATATATAAACATTTTTGCTCATTATCTTTCTTTTACATTTTGTTGTTTTAAGATGGCTATGCCCTTACACACACCCACACTCACAAATGCAGCAACCCTTCCATTTTGGAAACCATGGGTAATGATATTGCTATAGCCTTCAGTGACTCTGAAGATCTGATCAACCAAGCCGAATACGAAGGTGAGGAAGATTGTGAGGTGCCAGGGGAATTGGCTAGACTATTACAGCAAGAAGAAAGAGCAATTCAGCCTCATGAAGAGCAGTTGGATACAATCAACTTGGGAACTGAGGATGACAAAAAGGAAATCAAGATAGGTGCCAATCTAGAGCCGAGTGTCAAGGAGCGCCTAGTTCAGCTGCTGCATGATTATGTTGAAATCTTCGCCTGGTCATACGAAGACATGCGGGGACTTGATACAGACATTGTGGTTCACCGTCTCCCCACCAGAGAAGATTGCCCACCAGTGAAACAAAAGGTCCATCGCATGAGACCTGATATGTCAGAGAAGATCAAAGCAGAAGTTATGAAGCAGTTCAATGCTGGATTTCTGGCTGTTACTTCCTATCCACAATGGGTTGCTAACATTGTGCCTGTGCCTAAGAAAGACGGCAAAGTGAGAATGTGTGTGGATTACAGAGACTTAAACAGGGCCAACCCTAAAGATGACTTTCCACTTCCGCACATCGACATCCTGGTCGACAACACAGCTCAACACAAAGTATTTTCTTTCATGAACGGATTCTCATGCTATAACCAGATCAAAATGGCACCTGAGGACATGGAGAAAACTACTTTTATCACACAGTGGGGTACGTTCTACTACAAAGTGATGCCATTCGGACTGAAGAATGTCGGGGAAACCTATGAACGTGCCATGGTATCTTTGTTTCATGATATGATACATCATGGGATAGAGGTCTACGTAGATGACATGATAGCCCGATCACAAACTAAAGAAGAACATCTCGATCACTTGCAAAAGCTATTTGTCAGGTTGAAGGAATACAAGCTCAGACTGAATCCAAACAAGTGTACATTTGGAGTCCGGTCCGGTAAGCTCTTGGGTTTCATTGTCAGCAACAAAGGCATCGAGGTTGATCCTGCCAAAGTCAAAGATATACAAGAAATGCCCGCTCCTCGCACTGAGAAGGAGGTCAGAGGTTTCTTGGGACGCCTAAACTACATTGCAAGGTTCATTTCTCACCTAACATCTACCTGTGAACCAATCTTCAAGTTGTTGAAGAAAGATCAGGTAGTTAAATGGAATGATGACTGTCAAATTGCTTTCGATAAAATCAAGGAGTATTTGCTAGAACCTCATATCTTGATGCCACCCGTCGAAGGAAGATCGCTAATCATGTATCTGACCGTCCTAGAGAATTCAATGGGGTACGTACTGGGCCAACATGACGAGTCTGGCCGAAAAGAGCATGACATTTATTACCTTAGCAAAAAGTTTACCGACTGTGAGACCCGATACTCACTGCTTGAGAAAACTTGCTGCGCTTTGGAATGGGCTGCTCGCCGGTTAAGGCAGTACGTGTTGACTCATACCACTTTGCTGATATCTAAGATGGACCCGATCAAGTACATCTTTGAGAAGCCTGCTCTATCTGGAAGAATAGCTAGATGGAAGATGACCCTAATGGAATACGATATACAGTACACGACCCAAAAAGCTATAAAGGGGAGTGTGCTAGCCGATCATCTAGCCCATCAAGCTGTAGAAGATTACGAATCCATGAGGTTCGACTTCCCTGACGAAGACATTATGACATTGGACAACATTGAAGATTTCAGACCATATGACGAACCTGAACAAGGATCCCGATGGACCCTGTACTTTAATGGGGCCTCCAATGCACTTGGTAACGGTATCGGCGCGGTACTCATCTCCCCAGAAGGTTGCCATACTCCTTTCACCGCTAGAATTTGCTTCAACTATACGAACAACATGGCAGAGTATGAAGCTTGCATCTTTGGACTCAAGGCTGCCATAGACCTGGGAATCAAATCTTTGATTGTGTTTGGGGACTCAGCTTTGGTCATCAGTCAGATCAAAGGAGAGTGGGATACTAAACATCCAAACCTCATCCCTTACAAAGAACATGTCTTGACATTGTTACCACATTTCGAGCAAATTACCTTCGAGCACTTCCCGCGAGAAGAAAATCATCTAGTAGATGCTCTATCTACAATGTCATCCATGTTTAAACTTGATTGGGACAATGAGGCTCCCGAAATCACCATTGAACGGATGGTCGAACCTACACATTGTCACGAGATTAATACCGAAGAAGTAGTGGACCAGCCGTGGTTTCATGAAGTCAAAAGGTATCTCGAGGCTCAGGAATACCCTGAAGGAGCTTCAGTCAATGACAAAAAGTTCTTAAGGAGGTTCTCGGCAAAGTTTTTCTTGAGCAATGGCATCTTGTACAAGCGCAATCATGATTCTATTCTGCTCCTTTGTATGGACAAAGCTGAAGCTGAAAGGATTATGGCTGAATTGCATGAAGGTACCTTTGGCACTCACTCTAGCGGGCATATGATGGCTAAGAAGATTCTACGGGCAAGCTATTACTGGTCTACCATGGAAGCTGACTGTTATCAATATTCCCGCACTTGTCACAAATGTCAAATCTATGCGGACAAGGTGCACGTGCCTCTTGTTCCTCTAAATGTCTTAACAGCTCCTTGGCCATTCGCTATGTGGGGAATCGACATGATTGGAGAGATCAAGCCTACAACATCCAATGGACACCGCTTTATTCTGGTGGCCATTGACTACTTCACCAAGTGGGTCGAAGCAGCTTCCTTCGCATCCGTTACTAAGAATGTTGTTTCCCGTTTCATCAAACAGAACCTTATTTGCCGGTACGGTATCCCCGAAAGGATCATCACTGATAACGGTACAAACCTTAACAATACTATAATCATTGCCTTGTGTGAGCAGTTCAAGATTCAACATCACAATTCATCTCCCTACCGGCCAAAGATGAATGGTGCGGTTGAAGCTGCTAACAAAAATATCAAGAAGATCATATAAAAGATGACAGTCACCTACAAGGACTGGCATGAAATGCTACCGTTTGCTCTTCACGGGTACTGTACCACGGCACGCACATCAACTAGGGCAACACCCTATTCTTTGGTATATGGCATGGAGGCTGTTTTACCTATCGAGGTTCAGATTCTCTCCTTGAGAATCATGAAGGATGCTGGTTTAAGTGAAGACGATTGGATTCAGATCCGGCTTGATCAGTTAAACTTAATTGATGAAAAGAGACTTACTGCTATTTGCCACGGTCAGACGTATCAAAAACGGATGATCAAAGCTTTCAACAAGAAAGTCAGACGCCAAGTGTATCAAGTTGGGGATCCGGTAATCAAGCGCATCACCTGGCAAGTTGAAAACCCGAAAGGGTGACTTGGGCAAAAAAGGGTTTCCCGATGGACTGAAAACCCGAAAGGGCGGTCTAGGAAAAAGTTAGGGAATTAAAGCGTATGACTATGTCTCGTCGGATCACTTTAAGGACAATCTCTTCACAGACAAACTCTGAGCTTCTGATTAATCCAATCATCTTCGGACGAAGCAACGGATGGACAAGATATTCGGAGATACGAAGGCTATAGCAGAATGGGAACCCCATGGGATTTTTACACACATAGCTATTTTTCCTTTGTAAATTTTTTTTCTTACTTTTATGACACCATCCTCTTACTAGGATGTCTGTCTCCTTTGTATAAAACACTTATTCAAAGTTAATACAAAGATACCTCTTTCAAAGTACAGAAAATTATTTGCCTTTTTCTTTTACACTTATGTTTTTATTTGCAAAAATGTCCAATGATTCATTGATGAACATATGCATTTGAACATAATTACTGTTTACAAATAAACAGGATGGAAAAGAACAATTACTGACAGGCTGAAAGGATAGGAAAAACGTCTTTAGGCTATTCCAGGAGCAATCCCTACGGTACATCATCTAGATCCCCAGCGGAGCTAAAACCTTGAAATACATACCCCCAGCGGAGTTATAATTTCAAACCCTTAATCTCCATCAGAGTTAAAACTTCAAACTCCCAATCCACAATGGAGAAAAAACTTTGAGTTACAGATCCCCAGCGGAGCTGAAACCTTCATCCCCGGTCGAGTCAAGACTTCTAATCCCCAGTGGAAACCATCCAATTTCCCCAGCAAGTTATCTTGAAGCCTGGAAATCAACCAGATAACAGTTAACTTTTGTCTCTCCCCAACCCAGGGAATTCCCCAGTAGAGCGGCAGACGACCGAAACTCCTGAACCTACTCCCAACAGTAAACTATTCCCCACAGAGTCTTTATTACTCCCCAGCATGAAGTCGTCAAAGTTTTCATGGCTCCCCAACAGAATGAAGATTCTCATTTTCCCCAGTGAAGTCACCAAAGTTTTCATTACTCCTCAACAGAATGAAGATTCTCATTCTTAGTTCCCCGCAGAAATCATAGAGTTTTCCCTATTCCCCAGCCGAGTAAGGATTCCCATTGTGTAACCCCCAGTAGAAGTCATCAAAATTCTCTGGATTTCCCAAGCAGATTTCTCCAGCAGTTTGGCTTTACTCTCACAACAGATTTTGTCGATACTCCAACTTCAAGACATGAAGGATCCACATATCTCCATAGAAGTTGTCAAGGATTTTAATCCCCAACAGTCACCAAGGATTTCTCGTCCTCAACAATCAAAGATTTTGAATCTCCAGCAGCGGTCAAGGATTTATTTTCCCCAGCAGCAATCAAGGATTTATTATCCCCAACAGTCGAGGAGTGATTTTCCTCTGCAATACAGCAAATCAGTTTACATGCGCATACATACATTACATTCATATATCACAAACATTGATAAAACACATATCTTGCATCATACATTTCATGCAACATAACTTTGTGTTTCAGCTAACATTTTACCCTTTTCAGGATAAGATTAACAGCTACAGTTTAATAGTATACAATCATGACACAGTACAGATACACTCCAGACGCGAAAGTCATTTTGTTGCTCATTCAGGTTCAGATTTCATATACAGTTCAGATATGCTCTAGATACGGATGCCATCCTGATACTTATTCAAATTTCAACTATCAGATACAGATTAGATACGCTCTAGATACAGAAGCCATTCTATTTCTCATTCAAATTCAGCTATCAATTTCAAGTTCAAATACACTCCAGACACGGAAGTCATTTTGTCACTTATTCAGATTCTAGTTCAGATACGCTCCATACGCGGATGCCATTCTGGCCCTTATTCAGTTTTCCGATTCATATACAGTACATATACACTCCAGAAGCGGAAGTCATTTTGTCCCTCATTCAGATTCAGATCTCAGATACAGTTTAGATACGCTCTAGACGCGGATGCTATTCTATTACTCATTCAGATTCAAAATTCAGATACAGTCCAGATACGCTCCAGACACAGTTGCCATTTTGTCACTTATTCCGATTTTTCCCAGCTTAGAGACGCTCCAGACATGGATGCTATTTTATTTCTTATTCAGATTCAAAATTCAGATACAGCTTGGATACGCTCCAGATATGGATGCTACTCCTTTGCTCATTCAGATCCAGTCCCCAGATACAATACAGATACGTTCCAGACACGGATACCATTCTGATACTTATTCTTCTGACTTACAACATACAATTCAACAAACATTCTTGGATGGCATCTTTAATACCATCTCCAACAAGATTCTATCACATCTCCAAATGGCATCTTTAAGCCCATTTCCTCAACCATTTTGACGAGTGCAAATTTACGGGCACTCTAGTGTCCAATCATCTTTTACCTTCGAGTCACGAACGGCAAAACTCGCCAATCTAACTCTTCAGGTTCAAGAATATTGAATAGGGGTAGCTGTTATACCCCAAAATTTTCCCTCTCATATTATCAAGATTTTCCTTACAAGACTGCTTGGACTCCAGACAGGATTAGGGTTTGCTCAGCTCAAGACCTCATCTTGCACTGATGACCTGAAATTAGGGTTTGAGTTTGCATAAGGATTTTTGGACCATAAATGCCTCATGTGACTTTCATACACCATCTTGGACCCCTAAGATTATTCATACCAAGTTTCAAGCCTTGAATCACATTTTTGCCCAGTCAATTGGACAATTGACCTAAAAATCAGCTGTATTGGGGAAAAAGTCAACCATGGCCAATTTACAGTCAAACTTAATAATTTTTGATCCACAACAACATTATAGGCTCCTATGTACCATTTGATAAAGTTTGGACCACAACTCCTCAAGAAATTTGATCTAATCATCAAATGGGCAAAATGGTCAAAATTAGGGTTTTGACTGAGAAAGGACAATTTCTAATTTTTGACCTAGCCAATGACCAATTGGGTTCAAACATGATTTCAAGGACTCAATAGCATCATCTTGACCTAATCACATAGTTCAAAAGATCTCAAATGCATAGGATTGACAGATGAATTTTGCGGTCAACTGATCAAAAATCAACTGTACACTGAAAAGTCAAACTTTGACTTTTTGGTCAAAATCAAGTGCCAAGGGTCATAATTCATAAAGATATGTCAAAATTTGAAACTTGTTGACCAAGAAACCTAATTTTGCAAATTAGGGTTTTAATTTGAAATTTTTCATAACTTAGAAATTTTCTAAGTTATGAAAATTTCTTATTTTTTCCCAACTTTCCACAACTTTTTCACCATGATGCAATTGGATTCAAAGAAAACTTACAACATGAAAGTTGTATTCCTCCATTAAATATACAACTTTTATTCACAAAGTTTTCCTAAAAGATGCTTGGATATCAAGTTATGATTTTGTGAATAGGGGTCCATAAACTTTTTAACTTAGTGAAAATTTGCCCTAGTTTAGGCAGATTTTTGACCTAACTTCATGGCAACTTTTCACCTAGTTCCAAGAGGAATCTCAAAATTAATTTCAAATATGGATTGTAGAGCATGTTACAAGCTTTCCAAAATATCAAAGAACTCTCCAAGATCATTTATGGTTAGGGATAATCGAAGAAATGAAAATGGCAATTTATCACTTTTGTGCAAGGCATTTTCACAATGTTACAAGTTGCAAATCAGTTTCAAAGATGCTTGTACTTGGTATTACAGGTCCCAATCCCTTCTACACTCCATAATTGAATTCTAACACATTGGATATTGGCTTTATTCTGACCTATGGAGCTTTGCACAAAGAATTAATCCATTTATGGCATAAAGTTCTCAATACCATTTTCATAAAGCTTGCTTTTTCCAACTTTACATTTCTTGAGCCATGGACCTGATCTTTTGTTGCAAAAAAGATCCACAGTTATCACGAAACTTGTACCAACTCTATGCATTCCATAAGCTAGCAAGTACAATCTTTTGCATTGTCACTTCCAAGTTTCTTCAAAAGCAAGCCAACTTGCAAAAGTCAATATAACTCATCCATCTGATAAAGGCAAGGCTAAGCATCATTTGAACCAACTTCAGAACTTTGTTGCAAGCCTAAACACGATTTCCTAAAATCCCAAACACTCCCAAACACAAAAAACACCAATTTCTTCCCAAACAGGGCATCTTCTGCAGAACCCTTGCCAAGTCAATATTGGCTCGTGTGTTTCTTGTTTCAAGGCTTCAAACACATTACATACAACACACCTAAACTATCTAGGCCCCTGTATGGCAACTGTGAGCTCAGTTTCACACTTCACCATTTTCATTTTGCAAGGTTGCAGGTTGACTCATGCAAGGAGTTTTAGCCATCTACAAGGCCAGCTAAGCATTGGAAAAGGTTGAGGGAACTTCAAGGAAGCTCACAAGATCTTCAGGCCTCACTCAAAGTTCCCACATTGCCATATCCAAACTCAACTGAAAAAGGTATTTTTCAAAGTTCTATCTCCTTATTTAGGCATCCTTAAGCTTAGGTTTGTGAAGCAAAAATGTAGTCCTTAACTTGCTTGAGCTGTACATATGCATACTTTCCATTTATATTAACTGAGCTAAGAGTATTTGGTTGTTGAACATGCTGAAAAAACTAGGTCAGAAATTAGGGCCATTAAAATTCTCCTTGGTCTTTTAGAGTTAGGTCATGTTCTTTATATCATTGAAATCGTGAGTTCATGAGCTATCTTTTTTGTGTTATGAATTTTTGATTTTATGCAAGCATGAGCAAGAACAGGATTTGAACACAGAAGCGCGCGTTTGGGACAAAGCTGGAGGTCAGGGATGAAGGTTGTCTGGGCCTGGCGCCTTGGGCCTGTTTCTTTTCACACACCCCTGTTTCCTTTTTGCACCCCCTTGGCCCATTTTCTATATTTTGCATATTTTTTCATTTCTTTTATGTTTATTAACTTTAATATTTTTTTTTCTGAACATTAAAAAATCCCAAAAATATTTTCTTAATTTTTTGCTTTTTTTTTTATTTTTTTTTTATTTTTCATATATAAAATAGTTTTATCTTAGTTAATGGAAATCATTTTATTAAAATAATTTGTAAATAATAAAAGAATACTATCCATTTTTTTTTATTATTCATATACATAAAATATTATTTCCATACATATTTTATTTTTTGTTAATATTTGTAAATAATTTTATTTATTATTCCTTGTAAAAAAATGAATAAAATTGAATAATAAAAAACATAATTTTCTTTTACACCAAAAATTAGGGTTTCCCCTTTCAAAAATAATAATATTATTTTTTCTTATTTTTAGGACTTAGATAATTTATTTTTCTCATGTATAAAACAAATACAAAAACATTTTTGCATATTTATATTTTATTGCATATTGAAATAATTGTTTATTTATTTATTGTACAATAAATTCAATTGGGTTGTAATAGTGAATTAGGGTTTTATTTTGTGCAAATATCCCCATTCAAAACTTGTATCCCCCCTCCCATAATATTATTGTAATAGTTTAGATTTACTTTACGCAATTTATCGTATTATATACATGTTTAGTAAATTAGGGTTTGCATGATAAGACAAAAAATCAAACAAATAGCATGACCTAATTCAAGAAAAAAAATGCATGAAAATGACAACACCTTGCACACAAGCACTTCTAGGGTTTCACCCACTTGGTTGCCTTAAAACATGGCCATGGTATGCATGCTAGGTATCTTGGTAAAACAATACAAAAACAAAAGATCATAGTCCCTCGATGACGCTATCTTGGTTGCCTAAAAACAAATGATCTTGGTCCCTCAAAACTTGCTAAAGATACTTGGCAATATTGTTATCATGGTCATACGATGACCCACGCCCGTCCCGTTTAACATCCAAAGATAGGGTTGTCTACCAAAACAATGGTAGGTCAACAACATCAAAGGAATAAAAATGTATAGGAAGGACTTTTGAGTAGGTAGATAGCCTTTAGTTACTTGATCATTTCAAAAACAATCCTTGCTATTTTCAAACAAACACACACACATTTCAAAAACATTTTCCAAACAACTTTCAAAACATTGAAACATTTTTCAAAAGACAAACATCTTTGTATACATTCTTACAAACAAGAATCATTACAAAGATTTCCAAAATGATGGCCTCTTTTCAAAATACTTTCAAAAACACACAAAGCACCATTTCAAACAATTGTTAAAGCAAAGAAAGTGATCTAAAACAAGTAACTAAGAGCCCATGGAAAACTATGGATGAAATGGGTGCTAGCACCTTCCCTTTTCATAATCTACCCCCCGAACCCGAAAACAATCTCAAAGGTCTTTCCTATGATTTTTTACCTTTCCTTTTGGATAAAATAAAAGTCGGTGGCGACTCTTGCTAAACCGCAACATTTGCGAACACAAACGCAAAACCTCAAGTTTGTTCTCCCACCGCATCACACTGTCTATCCTTATTTTTCCTATCAATCATATTTCCTTCTGAGTCAGTAGGATGCTTGTAACCATCCAAGACTATATCCCATAAGTCACTATCATGACCTAGAAAGAAACTTTCTGGTCTATCTTTCCAATAATCAAAATCTTCTCCATCAAACACTAGAGGTCTGGTGTAGCTATTGTTGTTTTGTTCATTTGCCATTGTGTTTTCTTCTGGATCTTTTCCTGACACGGTTAAGTGTTGAACTTAGATTCAAGCTCTGATACCAATTGAAGGTGGAGAAAAAACTTAGAAGGGGGGGGGATTGAATAAGTGACTCTTTTTCTTTTTCTTAAAGGCTCAACAATAAAGGAAAGACAAGGTTATTTTTATCCTGATTCGTTTAAACTCAAACTACTCCAGTCCACCCGCCATGGTGATTTCGCCTTTCTCAACAAGGACTTAATCCACTACAATCAACTGATTACAATCACACAACAAATGTTGTGACTAACAATGCACAAGTAACCTTACAAGTGACTAACACCACTAAGACTTAACTAGTCCTAGTCTACTTGAGAATTCTGACCAACCTTGGTCTCTCAAGGAACAATTACAAGATATAAATCTTTACAGATAGTGAGACAAAGTTTGCTTCTAAGAAAGCTATATCACAACTGTGATTTTTCACTAAGAATATTATAGCACAAAGTGTATGAATAATGTTTCTGAGCCCAGAATATTTTGTGTTTCTTTTGCTTCTTTTGAATTTGTTCAGTTTTATTCAGAACTTCAGGTGTTCAATCTTTCAGTGTTTCAGCAGTAGTGCATTAGAACGGTAGATGACTTGCAATAAATGTCCTTCTATATATAGTAAGAACAAAATGACCGTTGCTGACTTCAAAAACTGGAGAGCATCAAATGCTTGCGTGTTTCCTTGCACTATTCCATTTTCCAAGAAACTAACTTAGACACTTGAGTGCTTGCATCCGTCTTTGCATTAAATGAGCAAACGACACTTATAAGAATATGTTTCCTGAAGCTTGACAAGACAAGTTGGCTTTTGCATTCATTCAGAACTTGCTTCAACGTCTTAAATTCAGAACATGCTTTACTCATCTTCTAAGCAGTGCTTTGCTTGCTAAGAACTTGATCAACGCTTGCTTTCAAATAACTTCTGAACATCACTTGCTTTCAAGTAATCTTCAGAACAAGGAACCCAGCTAAGTGTTAGAAGATGCATTTAAATAATTGTCTTACTAGAGTCAACAATAGCAATTGCGCTTAAAGCAAATAGTTCTTTCATTTAAAGAACTTCTTCATATAATTTTTAGCTCAGCACATCAAAATGCTTTTGTCATAACATTATCTAAAACATTCAAATACGTTCATCAGAGTATAAATTATCTAAAATATAATTTATTGTTATCATCAAAACTCTAAGATAGATCAGAACTAATCTTGTTCTAACAACATCATCGTGTTTACACTGATTTTCTTTATTCTGATTATATCTCTTTGTACAGGACGAATTAGTAAAAACTAAATCCACCAATGGATTTGCAAGGGTCGATTTAGGGGGGTAGGGTCATTCTTGTTTATTAATGTTTGCTATTTTTGCAGCTACAAACTTTAACTCATCGGAGAAGACGACCGGAGCTAGGGCTCCGGCGCCTCTCCTGTCCACTGGTTTTATATTATATTTATTTGTTTCCATTGTATAACCAGATGAGAGCGTAGTACCGCTGGTCAAGGCATTGGTTTGTAAACACGAGAGCATGGGTTCGATCCTTGTGTTTTGCAAATATTTTTGTTATTTTTTCAGCTAACACACAGGTATCACATATGTTATGTAGTGCCTATTTTCCAAACACAAGCAAGCGCCTGGCGTAGTGGCAAGCAAGGTAACGCAAAAGGCTAGAGGGCATGGGTTCAACACCCACCCCATGCATTTTTTTCCTTATTTTGTTTAATCTAATTTCATTGATTTTTATTTCCCTAACCCTAATTTTTCAATTAATCAATCATCCAATTCACCTAATTTTTCGTAATACTTACAAATTAGGTTTAGGGTTTTATAATTAACATTTAATTTTCTCGTTTTAATTAATTAATTAATTAACCTTTTTTCTTAAATATTAAAGTAATTAGAATTTTAGATTTTTGATTAATTATCACTTAAATTATTTTTCATAAAAAATCATAAAAACATTTTTTTTCTATTTTTTTTCTTATTTCTATTTAATTTTCCTAGATCAAATGTATAAGTTGTATAAAATTTGTAATAACTTAGTGTTTAATTTCTCACAAGGTTTTATTAAATATTGTAACTGCCCCGAAGCCATCTAATAGACCTAGGGCTTTACTTTTCGCACTTATATTTTGTATACATGCATATATAACTATTAGATGTATGCTAATAGGGTTTGTATGGCAAGACTAAAATCAATTGATAGAAAACCCTACTTCAAGATAAATATAACTGAACTGAACACACTTTTCACACTCACACCTCTAGGGTAACCTCTCTTCGTTGCCTTCGAATAAATGGTCATGTCCATACTTTAGCAAAAGACCCTCGAATAAAGATCATAGTCCCTCAATGAATCTTTTATGTTGCCTATGAAAAATGATTTAGTCGCTCCGATACAATTGTTAAAGTATCTCTACGTGTTTCCTTCAATGACCCTTCGACTGTCCCTTCACATCCAATAGATAGAGCTACCAACCAACTAAAAGGTATGGATACACTATCTCTAAAGGAGAAGGAAAGGAATAAGAACGACCTTGAGTGTGTAAGAAACTTTGAATTGCTTGCTCACAATTATTTTCTAAAAATAAACATTTTTTCACATCACTTTTCAAACAAAATATTTTCAAACACTTTGTACGCATTCTTGAAGACTGATACAAGAATCATTACAAAGTTAGTCGTAATTTGGCTTTTCAAAAATATTTTCAAATCAAACACACACAAAGCAAGTTTTCAAAAGTGAGCTAGGTAATTAAGAGCCGTAGATAACTATGGGTGAAAAGGGTGATAACACCTTCCCTTTTCATATCTTACCCCCCACCCCCACCCCCGAACTCAAAATTAATCAAAGGTCTTTCTGGTTCTTTTCACTTTTCCTAAATGTTGGATAAAAGAAAAGTCGGTGGCGACTCTTGCTAACCGCATATTTTGGATAAAACCAAAAAAGTCAGTTCTCCCACCATATTACAGTACCCTCGATTGAGGAATAAGACACATCTATTTCAGGGAATGAACATTCTCCCATGAGCACAACAATATCACACATCCGCTGGGGATGTAGATTCTATACCAAGAAATCTCAATAATCACAAACTATCAAAAAAGAATTCTCCGCTTGGCAATTCTAGATAGAAGAAAACTTCAAGTATTGCTAGGGAATCATCTAAGAATTTCTAACTTAGTCAAACTCTTTGCTACAAACCCTTTGCTTGGGGAAGACTCACTGGGGAGAAGTAGAAACTTCAACACTGTTGGGGAACCCAAGTTGGGGATACCATACTCATCTTGACAGATGTTATTTTGGTATTGGAAAATTACATATAAATGAGTGAACGGCAGTTCTTGCAAAACAGATCACACTAAACGTGCCCCAGGTATAGTTGGAAGGAATTTCACTTGAGAGGGTCCTTGTAGAAACATGGTACCGTACTGACTCAAGATAAAACTCCCTAGTGTATTCAATCTCTGAATAGTTCTCTTACATAACTGGTTCATTGAGAGATTTATTGAATCTCGACGTAACTGCTTCAGATTGTTTTGCCTTTGAAAATATTCACCTCGAGAGAACTTCCTGAGATTTGTGTTGAGGATAATTGATCACATTCATAAGGTTTTTAGCCTGCGACTAGATTGCTTCACTAAGGAATAACAAATCGAAATGAGTAGTAACCATAAGCCGTGTTCTGATAGGTCTTGCAAAAATAAATTGCAAACTTCACTAGAGAGAAGCACAAATGTGCATTATGAGCAAGGATATCACTGAAGATTGGATGCTACTGAGGGATACCCATAACCATTAGGCCTCAAACTTTGCGGGTATGTGATTGATGACTCGGATGGGGAGAAAAGAACTTCTCAAATACGACTCATTGGGGAATGAGGGAGATTCCTCAATAGGTGAAAGTCCCTATTTCACGAATAATCATCCATCAACAAATCTGAACCTGAGAACATCCATTGGGAGATTCACTAGGGGAGAGAGAATTCTTAGAAGAAATCTCGTCAGTATAGACCGCATTAGGAAATCACAACATTATGTCAAGAACTCCCTATCAATTAAACCTTGTTAGACGAGGGTTCTCTATACGATAATCCATTATGGAGAAGAAAACTTCAAACCTCCTAGGGAAAACATCTTACTTGGAGAGGAAAACCTTCTTAGACATGGACGACCCTCGACATTCAACTTTCATTGGGGAATTGGTATTAAATCTCATGTCATCGAGGAATAGGGAAATTCTTAGAAATATGGTCACCAGTGCAGACTACACCAGAACAACCAACGAAGCAAGATATTCACCAACACCAACTTCACTGGGAAGAAGCACTTCCCGAAGATTAACTAGGTGTAAACTTCAATAGGGAGAAACATACTCACACATCCTCCACTGGGAAAGCAAGTCACTTAATGGGGATATATTAAAAGTTCCTCACCAGTCGAGGGAAACCATTCTTACCAAAAAAAATTAAAAAACATACAAACCATATCGGGGAGATGCGAACCTCACGGGGAGATACAAACTGTACCGGGGGATAGAGACTTCTCTAAGGAGATACTTATTTCGCTGAAGAAATAATAAGCTTCACCGAGGAAATATGGACAACACTGGGGAAGAACAAATTTCGCAAAGAAAATACAGACCACACCGGGGAAACTGCATGCTTCACTAGAGAAGTGAATATTCACAACAGATGGATCAACTTCACAGGGAAAATGTGGACCACATCATAGAAGTGTAGACTTAACTGGGGAAAGGGGATTATTTCACCATATCCCACAACAGACGTTCCACTTGGGGAATGGAGAGCTCCTGAGATAACTTCTCGTAAAGTAATGACTGTACCGAGGAATCAGATTGTGGATTTTCAACCAAATTCACTTTACTGGGAGGTGTTCCTTACTTCCATGCGGGTGTATCACATACCTGTGAGTAAACGACAGTTCCTGCAAAATAAATTCCTCAGAGTTCACAAAATATATCATCACGAGCTTGTCTGCCAACCAGGCCACGCGAGTTCTTACGACATTTTCAAAAAATTTTAATTTATCATGCATAAGACCTCCACATTTTTACATGCAATGTTTTATCAAAAAATGGACGTCTTTTTTTTGCAAACAAACCAGTAAAAAGTAAAAACAAAGGAAACGATCTTTTTGAATGAAAAGAAATTTCTTTTATTGATTGAATAGCAGCATGTAAATAGGCGAGTACATCTAAATGCAATCCCTAAAAGAGGTAATTGCAGAAACCAAATCAAAAGAGCAATATAATAATGGCAATGTAAACAGGTCCCTCCGGGTTCCGATCCTGCTATAGCCCTTATAACCTCGACTACCTCATCACCTTGCTCTTCGAAGAAGATGATTGGATTGATTCCTACCCTTCAGGGCTGTCAACTATAGTAGTATCATGAAATCAAAAATTTGACGCCAGACGTAGTCATTCTCCTTCAAATCCATAACTTTTTCCTGGATCTCCCTTTCGGGTTTTCGATTCACCGGGATACCTTTTTTTGCCTAAGCCTCCCTTCGGGTTTTCGACTTACCGGGTGTACTTATTTTTTTAATTCTTTACACTTATTTTTTCCCTAATTTTTTCCCGGACCTTTTATTCATTTCTTTTTTTTTGGTTCTCTCGGATGTCCTTTTTTGCCTAAGTCGTTGACTCTACGGGTCTCTTTTCTTATGCGAAGTATTTTCTGAATACGTGTGCATTCACAGGGAGTGGGGAATATTCATTATTTATTATCGTAAGCATCATGGTACCACCAGAGAAAACTTTCTTTACAACGAATGACCATTCATAATTAGGGGTCCACTTGCCCATGGGATCACCTTGAGGAAGAATTATCCTCTTAAACACGAGGTTACCAGCTTCATAACTCTGAGGGTGCACCATTTTGTCAAATGCCTTTTTCATCCTCTATTGATACACTTGACCATGACACACAGTCGCTAGTATTTTCTCGTCAATGAGGTTTAACTGATCCAGCCGATTCTTACCCATTCATCTTTATCAAGCTCAACGTCTTTCATAATCCTGAGAGAAGGAATCTCAACTTCCATAGGTAAGACCGCTTCCATTCCATAAACAAGCGAGAATGGGGTTTCCCCAGTTAAAGTATGCACCGAAGTACGATAGCCATGTAAAGAGAAAGGCAACATATCATGCAATCTCTATAGGTTACCACCATCTTCTGCATAATCTTCTTGATGTTTTCATTGGCCACTTCAATAGCGCCATTCATCTTCTGGCGATACGGAGAAGAACTATGATACTTGATCTTATAAGTCTCGTAGAGCTATTTCATCATCTTGTTATTGAGGTTAGATCCATTTTCGGTAATGATCTTTTCAGGAATCCCATAAAGACATATAATGTTGTGCTTGATAAATCGGGCAACCACTTGCTTGGTAATATTTGCATAGGATGCAACTTCAACCCACTTGGTGAAGTAATCAATAGAAACCAGAATGAAGCGATGACCGTTGAAAGCGGTTGGTTGAATCTTTTTGATCATATAAATTCCCCCATATTGCACAAGGCCAAAGAGAAGTCAAGATGTTCAACGGAGCGGGAGGGACGTGCACCTTATCAGCATACACTTGGCACTTGTAGAAAATCTGAGCGTGGTTATAACAATCATTTTCCATAGTGGACTAAGAATAACCAGCTCGCAAGATCTACTTATCCATGGTGTGTCTACTAGAATGAGTTCCAAAGGCACCCTCATGAATTTCCTCAATGATCCTTGTTTCTTCATTCTTGTCTACACATCTGAGTAACATACAATCATGATTTCTTTTATAGAAAGTACCATTGCTGAGGAAAAACTTGGCTGACCACTTTCTCAAAACCTACTTGTCTGTAACAGACGCATCTTCAGGATACTTTTGAGCTTCAAGGTACCTTTTGATATCGTGATACCATGGATTACCATCCGCATCCACTTTAACATCAAAACAAAATGTTGGCTCATCCATTGTCATAATAGTAATCGATGGTGCTTCATTAGCCCGCTTTACTTTAAACATGGATGACATAGTAGCCAAAGCATCATCAAGATGATGTTCTTCCCTTGAGATATGCTCAAAAGTGATCTCCTTAAAGTAAGGAATCAACTTCATAACATGCTCTCCATACGGAATCAGATTTGGATGATGAGTATCCCAATCTCCATTAATTTGGCTTATAACAAGAGTTGAATCACCATAAACCTTCAGGAACTTTATTCTCAAATCAATTACAGCTTCTATGCCGTAAATACAAGCTTCATATTTTGTCATATTATTGGTACAATCGAAACAAATTTGAGCAGTGAATGGAATATGAAAACCTGTAGAGGAAGTGATATCACTTCCCACACCATTACCCAATGCATTTGAGGCACCATCGAACACCATCGTCCATCGCGATCCTGGTTCGGATCCTTCCTTTGGGCCAGGAATGTTACAATCCCTAATATGCAAAATGCCCTCGTCTAGAAATTAAAATTTCATCGGTTGATAGTCGTCCATGGGTTGGTGAGAAAGATAATCTGCCACTACACTATCCTTGATGGATTTCTGAGTAGTCTATCGGATATCATATTCAGTCAAAATAATTTTCCACCTGACCACTCTGCATGTTAGAGCTGGCTTCTCAAAGACATACTTGATAGGATCCATTTTAGATATCAAGTAAGTTATATGCGTCAACATATACTGCCTCAGGAGCTTCGCAATCTAGGCTAGTGCACAACAAGTTTTCTCAAGCAAAGTATACCTCGACTCACAATCTATGAATTTCTTGCTCATGTAGTAAACTTCTTTCTCTTTCTTTCATGTCTCGTTATGTTGATCGAGCATGCAACCCATGGAATTTTCAAGTACTGTCAAATACATGATTAGAGGCTTTCCTTCCACCGGAGGCATGGGGATCAAAAGGTTCCTGTAGATATTCTTTTATTTTATCAAAAGCCTCTTGGTAATTATCATTCCACCTGACCACTTGATCTTTTCTTCACAGTTTGAACATCGGTTCACATGTGGTTGTAAGATGAGAGATAAATTTAGAAATGTAGTTTAATCTCTTCAAGAAACCACAAACTTCTTTTTTTGTTCTTGGTTCAGGAATTTCTTGTATTGCTTTTATTTTTGCAGGATCAACCTCGATACCTATTTCACTTACAACAAAGCCTAGCAGCTTTCCAGACCTCACCCTGAAGGTGCACTTGTTAGGATCCAACCTCAATCTGAATTTCCTCAGCCTTTCAAACAACCTGTAAATGGATAAGATGCTCTTCTTATATCTGAGATTTCGCAATCATATCGTCAAAATACACTTTGATCTCTTTATGAATCATATAATGGAAAATAGTCACCATTGCACGTTGATATGTTGACCCTACATTTTTCAAACCGAATGGCATCACCTTATAGTAGAAGGTCCCCCATGGAGTAATAAAATAAGGTTTTTCCATGTCTTCCGGTGCCATCTTAATCTGATTGTACCCGGAGAAACTGTCCATGGATGATAAAACTTTTGTATGAGCTATATTATCAACCAACACATCAATATGTGGAAGCGAAAAATCATCTTTAAGGCTTGCTCTATATAAGTCCCTATAATCAACACACATTCTTACTTTTCCATCCTTCTTAGGCACTGGAACAATGTTGGCAATTCACGGGGGATAAGAAATCACATTCATAAATCCTGCATCAAGATGCTTCTGTACCTCCTCTTTTATCTTCTTAGACATCTCGAGATGAGTTCTTCTAAGCTTCTATTTAACTGGAGGGTATTCTTCTTTCAAAGGCATCCTGTGCACTACAATATCGATATCAAACCCGGACATGTATTTGTAAGACCAAGCAAAGATATCAACATACTCTCGGAGCATTTTAATCAATCTCTTCTTGAAAATGTCCTCTAGAGAAGCCCATATCTTGACCTCTTTAACAACATCCTATGTTCCTAGATTCACGACCTCAATCGACTCCTGGTGCGGCTGGATGGCCCTCTCTTCTTACCTCAATAACCTGACTAACTCCTCAGGGAGTTCACAATCTTCCTCACCCTCTTCTTCGGGTTGGTTGATCAGATTATCAAAGTCATAATGGACGATAGCAAAATCGTTATTGAAGGGATCCGTTAGAACAGTGGGATTGAATCTGCATGATTAATGGTTTTATGTTTCTTTTAGAAAGTGGATGACGAAAAAGAAAATAAAAAAAGATTGCCATTTTTATTAAGGTTTTAAACAAAAATAAATAGTAGAAAGACAAGGATCACAATATTTGAATGCAAAAGACGTCCTTTTATTTGATGATAAACATTGAAATGAAAACATGGAGGCCCTACAAATGATTCATTGCGCCTTAGGTAGTGCGTAGGAATTATTGCATGATAAAGAAAAACAAACTGAAATATTACTCGTGAACAAGCGGGACCAAAGTAACATCTTCGGAAGTCCAGTTGTTGAGCTCCACACCTGGGACACTTAGACGGATCCAGTCATCAATGTAATAATCATTATCGTCATCACTGACAACATGAACTTGGCCATTATTACAGACACCAGCACTTGCAAACTTGATGGGAGTAGATAGACTTAGGGCTCTAGAAAAGCCATGCTATGTTCACCGGGGCTAAAGCCCAAACCAAACTTGTTAAATTTCAAAATAACCTCCACCACACTACCTCAACCTTCAGGGTGACCATTGAAACAACCAGCTGAACAAATCATCGAGATGAAATCAATAAAGTTACCATCGAACGTTTTTTTATCCCACTGGAAGGGAATGGTAAACATCGAGTAAACTTGAAAAGAGTAAAATTACGATCAAATGACTGAGAGATCGGGTAAGGGAGTCTGTTACGCGAGGGGAAGGTATTAGCACCCCACACGCCCGTAGTACTCTATGGTATCCACTCATATTGTTCTAATCAAAAGGTGTGTTTTAAATCTACAACTTAAGATCTAAAAGAAAATGCAAAGAGGGAATGCATGCAAAAGAAAAAAGAAAATAATGTAGAGAAAATAAAGTTGTTCTCGTTCGGCCCCTACCCCAATGCCTATGTATCCATTTTAAGGAATCAGAGCAGTCGTAGTTCGGCTCAATAGTTTTGGTATGTTTGTATTTTTTAATGAACGGTATTAATTTCTCCTTCTACGCTGCTCGACCTTTGGAGACTTACGCATCAGCACAGAAGTGAGTTATCATGTCCTTTTGAAAAAGTTTGAAAGAAAAGCCAGAAGGCGCAAAAAAGTTTGCATTGGTTGATAGCTTTTACCTTAAAGAAGGATTTGGAAGTTGTTAGATATTTTATGCTTTTTTCAAGAAAAAGAGTTTTAGTCTTAATGTAAATATGCAAAAGAAAGAAAAACATCTAAGAGAGACTAACCTAGATCTATCCCTAATGTTATCATACAATGATTGACCCTAAGGTTGAGTTTTAAAAGGTGAATCTCTACCCTATGTTAGCATGCATGGATACCTATATTAATGTCTAGCTTGAAAGCTACTCTAATCGAGCGATCCTAAGGGAAGCATACAAATTCCTATTCTACGGGAACATGGTATAGAAAAAAATAAGCAAAGAAGTGCTTTGGCAAAAGCACACAAACATAAGTAGCACATACTGACTCAAATGGATGGGGGAAACAAGAGTAATTCTTTATCTAAGGGAAGCATATCGCCCTAAGCAAACAAGCGGGAGACGGATGAAATAAAAAGTGTGACGTCTAATGCAACTGAACACCAAACCAAGATATAAAAGACCTAGGTAGGAGACAGAAGACAATATGAACGATCACGGAGTGTCAGCATCGGATAATGCGAACTCCTGACAAAGCGTGGGGGTTTGATTGCAAAAACCTTCCCCACTTTGCGGACTTGATACACAAGATCTGCACGACTCCGAAGTATCGACGTACAACGTGAGTTAAGGATGACACAGACTAGAATGTGTGGGGGTCGATTACGGACCCTCCCTTCTTGCCTCCTTTTGAGGACTTATCATCTATAATATATGCGGGCACAAAATGTAAACATACGGGCATAATACCTACTTCAAAGGTAGGATTTTAAACAAACACAAATAGCATACAGAAAGCAGTTCCTGCTACAGGACTTTAAACAGCAACTTCGAGTGCACACTCTTTATTTCCTACTTCTCATGATATCTAGAAAGCAGTAGAGTTCCTACTTCTCATGATATCTAGAAAGCAGTAACATGCAGAGAGAAATTGGAAGAGTGGTA